>JAKFQP010000050.1:2388955-2424041 GCA_023375905.1 Nycticorax nycticorax | reverse complement strand
CCCCCCCCCCCGCCTCTTCCATTCTGCAGGCTCTCCGCCAGCGCTGCCCACAACTTGTGTACCTCGTAACACGGTGCGCTGCGGACTGAGAGGGTCACTTCTCCCCAAACCTGCTACGAATACCCCTTTGGCAGCCGACTTCCCTCTGGCTTCCGTCCAGCTGCCCTGGAGACACAGCCGAGCCCGTGGGGGGCGGGGGGTTCCGGGCCGCCTCCCCGCAGCGACAGCGGGTTCAGCACCACGGACAGAGCGCGGGGCGCAAGCGGGGCCGCCGGGACCGAGCCCCGCCTGCCCGGGTGCCTGCCCTTCCACACCGATCCCTGCCCCATCCCTGCCCTATCCCTGCCCTTCCACACCGAGCCCTGCCCCATCCCTGCCCTTCCACACCGATCCCTGCCCCATCCCTGCCCTTCCACACCGATACCTTCCCTTCCACACCGATCCCTGCCTGCCTGGTCCCTGCCCTTCCACACCAATCTGCTGGTCCCTGCTTGCTCCCTGCTGATCCCTGCCCACTCCCAAGCACCAGCACTGGACGTCTCAGCCCTGCTCATGACTTTTCTCCACGCTACACTGATGGGAGTGAAGCAATGCTGACCAACACCAGATGAATGAAGGCCAGGAGGTAGTGGTTTATGCTCCACCACGTCAATAGGATGCACAGCACTTATCACACAAATGCTTAAACAAACCACAACCACTAAATCCAGCGAACCGGGCTGCAGCAGCAGAAGTACACCAAACAGCCTTAGACCTAGGGCCAAGGTGTGACAGGTATTTGGACACACAGATGAGGCAGGGGTAACAATGGCTGAAAAAAAGGATTTGGGCAGAGGTGGATTATACCAGTGGGTCACCAGGCAGTTCAGTTGAACCAGACTAAACGATCTTCAGCAAAGCCCAGCCTTGACCATTAAAGTGTGGGAGTATGGTAAGGAACAGCCAGTTGAGAGGCAGCAGTGCATCAATAAATCATTTACTGATGCTGCAAAACAGAGCTCTCTCACCATGTAGAGACCAATGGCAGAAGGATCTGAGTTCCTTCCCCAAACAAATTCCTGGGTTCCAACAGAGAAGTTACTATCTATTAAGACCTATTTATTTTTGTAGTTTTCTGACAAACAGTAAAAAGGAAGGCCCACTTGTCTTAAACAAAACACAATAAAAATACTCTTGAAAGAATTTTATAACCTGCTCTACCCTAAGACATATAAAGGCCCAGAAATTATGGAATTGGATTAGAAATGAGCAAGTACTACTACAGTAAAACAAGGCCTATTAAAATGTAACATCCTGATGGAGGTCAAAACCCGCATGAATGGTGTGTTGTTTGGATAACTGCCATCCTGAGGATGGGCTGCTGGACAGGTGCTGTAAATTATCCAAAATGTCTGCTTCTACCAACAGGAGCCAACACTCCCAAAGAGATGGCAGGGCTGTGTTCCTCTCAGCTTTGATATATTTAATACAACGAATGGCAGTAACTGGTTTGACTCGACTGGGCAGGGGAAAGGTAAAATAACTCTCCAGAAGATTAAAATCCAATTCCTTTGCAAAATAAATAAATCTCCATTACTGCCCCACACCTCTCCTGCAGTTTCCGATTGGCCTCCATGTCAAAGGAACTGCTTTTATGATGGATCTGGGGCATTTATTATGACAACACAAGGCATAAACACTGCCCAGCATAAAACAGGTTGAGAGCTCTGATTTCAGAGTAAATGCAATAAGAGAAGAGAACCTTCCCACACCAGGGAAATGAAGACTGCTTTAGTGGATTATGGTGGGAGCATAATGTTTTCGCTACAGAGAATCTCATACCTCTCTCTAGCCCAAAGTTCATGAGGAATACTCTTGCTATTTCAATTATTCGGAAGCCTCCTCCTTCCCCCAGAAAATACACAGCTCCTGCACATGGAGAAAAGACCAGAACAAAGAGGCAATAACCACCCAGAGCATCCTTTTAGAGCATCAGTCTCATCTTTCATAGGAAAAGACCTCAAATGCAAGTAGTGCTGGAGTCCTGCTTGCCAGAGCTCCTAAGTGTCTAGAAGAACATGATTTTAAAAGTATACTACAGTGCCTGAAGACACACAGCTGCTTACCACCTTGGCACAATTTAACTTATGCCAGGCAGAGAACTTCCCTGGCCATCCCTGTAACCGCTCGCTGCCAGAGCTGACCCATGGTGGTACCTGGGCTAGCCCTCTTCGCTTCTCCTGCTGCAGAACTGCTACCATGCAGAAAAGACTCAATCTCTGATCTTGAGTGATCCTCTTAGCAGGGTTCTCCAGCCAAGGAGTTGGGGCATTTACTTATAAGGGACATGGGCCTGTCTCCTTCCCTAAGACTAGTTCTGCTAGATGGGGCCAGGACGAGGTCTTTCTCCTTCCAAGGCATGTTAGAGGATCTTTCCTTGCTGTCTCTCTCCTTATTTTCTGTATGAGACATTTTCAGCTGGAGGAGAGGAAGCCTCTTCCTACCAGAAGACTACAGTCTGAGAGCTAAGATACTCCTGTATCCTCAGAAAGGATTTTGCAGGTTTAATCTTTTCAGAAGAAATATGAAACTCCAACTGGAAATTCCCTGAACAAATGGTCCAGAACCCAGGAATTGTGTGTCCAAGGGCAGAGCTCTTCTGTGCACCACTGCCTTTTAAAGAAACACCCAGCCTCTGCGGTCTGTTGGGCAGAGCCCACTCCTTTTCTCACGAGTTAGGCACACAAATGCCTCATGGATTAAGTCCCCCTGGCACAGGAACATGGAGTTTGTGGATCCTGCCCCAGCTCACATGCATGGTGGCCTTTCAGCTGCCTGGCCCTTCCACACCGGGGATTTTGCTGCACAGGCAGGAGGACCACTTGCAGGCTCTGTGGGAACATTATGCTCACAAACTAAAGTTAAGAAGCCCCTAAGGTTAGACTCTGACCAAAAGGGGTTTTCAGGATGGCAACTTTAGATTTAGGAGCCTGAACTCCACCTACAAAATGATTTTTTAATTAGGTCCAGATCCTCAACACCTCTGCAAACCCAGCCCTTAGCAATAAAAATCCAATTACCCAAGACTGGAAAAAATTTTTACACTGAGGCACACGTATACTATAAAGCATACACTCCACCCTTTTGACTCAGTGGCACCTAAGTAGGTGCTTAAAGTTCCAGTTGGGCAGGTGATTTTCTAAACAAGCTGAATCTAGGGGTGCTTGAATACTCGGCTGCACACAATCCTGCATGCTGGCTGCCTCTCAGCTTCTCCCTGTTGGAAAATGTGCTGCTGTACCAAAGCTCTAATCAGACTGCGTTGTGCCAGGCAGTCATGAGGTCAGCATCTAGCTCCAAGCACAGGACACCAATGCATCCAGAGTGCTGCATTTCCCGCTCATGCCAAATACTAATTTTTTTTTTTTCTTCCTGCAACAGAAGGTGGAAGTTGAAACATAAAGGATAGGAGAGAAATTGAAAATTGTTAATCTCTAATTTCACCTTGATAATTTGCTTTGGCCTTTGGGGTATTAAAATTGTAACACTTTCAGGCTGTATTAAAAAAGGCATCAACTCTTTGATTGACAACTTTCTTAATAACTTTTTACTTTTCAGAAGGCATTATATTCAGTTAATCTTTAAATGAAGTCAATTGCCGCTTCTATCTTTAAGATCAAATGCTCTCTTAATTGTACAGGAAAGAAAAAGACCCCATTTATATGTACTTTCTGTCCAGGTTTGGTAACCAATGATACAAAACAGCAAGGAAGAATGTCACGCCTAATCACGCAGGATGATGTGATCAAAACCTTCAGGCTACCTTTTCCTCATACACCAAACCCCCAACTGCCAACATGATTCTTTAGTGAAAGACCTCAGAACTTGTACAGCCCAGTCAGTCACGTTGGTGTCACAAAGGTTCCCTTTTCATTTCAAGTGACACAGTCAGGCTGTACAACCAGACCCCTGTCTAAAATGGTTTTCTTTGCTGCTGTAACAACTCACACCTACAATACCTGCAGCTAAGCCAGAGATCGCCGACGCATAGAGTGCTCTCCACGTTTTTTGTCTGCTTTCAATACATGACAGGGCTTTGCACCAGCCACTTTCACTAGGGCTGCTTGAAGGATTTTCCTACAGATTATTTTTTCTTCTAAGAAAGGGCTTATTTAATGAAATTAAGCCATTTTGCAAGGCTGTAAATTCACTTCATTTTTTGATGGGAAATCACCAAAGCATTTTGCTCTGATAAACTCAGAATGCCTCGTCTGGACTTTGATATCACAGCAAGCCAAGTACCCAGGAAGAATGAAATCCTTTTTTTTTTTTTTTAACTGTATAAAAACTAAATATTTTGACCACACTGAAATGAAATATCACAACATCGTCAAAACTCAGTAGCTCAGGAGTATGTCGACTTTTTTTTAAAATAAGCCTGATTAAACAAAATTCCATTTTTTTATCCCAGTTCAGGTCAAAATAAAATCCTGCTATCCCCCAAGGAGCTGCCTGGCCTATGCTAAGGCACTCAGAAAGGACTCTCAGCACCACCGATCTGGGAAGGCATCAAACCACAACTCCTCAATCCCTGAATGAGGGCTCTAACCATTAGGCATTTGTGGGCTGAGTCCAAGAAGCAACCATGCTACTACACCTTTCCAAAGCAGGAGCTGAATGGAGGAGAATTTTTTTGAAACCTGCTTTCAAACAGCTCTCAGGCACAGGGAGAGTTTCTTCTGAGATCTTCCACTGAACCCACACCTTATCTGAGATTAGTTCTGTCCTGCTTGCACCAAAGAAAACCTAACATCCTACCCTGAGAGCTGTGCAAGAGGATTCTCACCAGGGCAAAGCACAACCTTGGTTTGTAGGGACCAGTTGTTCCCCATGCTCCCAAACTCCGTCCAAAGATGGGTTGAGGCCACCACCCTTCCCCAAAGCAGCTTGTGAAGCAGAGCTCAGTAGCCAGCATCCCCCTCAACCCCAAATGTCTGCAGTCAATGCCTCAGGTGAAAGGATGGGGATCTGCAGCCGTATCAATTTGCAATCAGACTCTTCAGCGCAGCCCCTCTCCGCGGCACTTTGTTTTACTTTCCAGTAATGGTATCTGATTGGGAACAGGCAGGGCAGCACCTAGGATTAAGGGGGCCCATATTAGCTGTTCCCTTCCCTGCTGTTTCAGTGGGGTTTGGAGCAGGTGCCTCATACTGCATTCCTGCAGGCTCTTGCCTGGCCGCCAGCCAGTCTGAGGACAGCTCGGAGCAGCTGTCCAGTCTGATGGGAGGGCCTGGACATTTGAGTGTGAGGCCACATGTCACCAGGAAGGGCAAACGCCACCATTGCCTTCACTCTAATCTGGGATAATTCCCTCTTAGAAACATGATCAGGCTTGTAGACCCCTGGCGTCAAGATCCTGGGTGAACCCAGGTGGGGAAGGCTTTCTTTTTTTTCCTTTCTTTGTTAAATCATGATGGGGTGGGGTATGTTTTCTTTTCCTCTTCTTAGCCTCCAGGCTGGTAAGAAAACAGATAACAAAAGTCCATGAAACATTCCAGTCTGTTCTGCTTTCCCAGCACCTCACTTGAAGAAGCTTGAAAGCATTCGAGCACCTGGTGCAGACACTCGTGCCTTCTCCTGACCAGAAACACGGACACAAGAGAAGAAACTCAACCTTGCACGAGGCTCATTTCTAGCCTCACCACCTCTGTGGATACAACTGGGAATTTTGCAGCTGATGAGAAGAGACAAGAGAAAACAACCAGACCTAACATCAAAATGTAAGCTCCCTTGAAACTGTTGGAAGCTGATAGAAAGCCATTTGGTCTATTAGATGTGAAATGATGTTTGTACACAGACGACCCTTTTTTAAGAGTGAGTTAACTAAGTGCTGCACTAGAGCCATGGGATGGAGTTAACGTTCAAGCATTACAAAGCTTTTAATAGATTACGTGTAAAATACCTCCTTTAGTCTAACCACAAGTGAGGGGCTGATGCAGGAATCAATAGCAAAGCTTCTGGTGTGTTATAAAGAAGGTCAAATTAGATGACAACAGTGGTCTCTTCAGCTTCAAATTCTATTAGGGGGTGTAAAAGGGAGAACATGAGTAGCTATTATAGAGAGAAACAGAGCATTTACCCTACTTTGGCCTCTGCAAATGCAAAGAACTTAAAAAAATCAGCTAGTGCACCAGTACACCAACATTAAGTGCTAGCTATGTAAATATCATTCCCTTTAGGAGACAAACCAGCTATGGTGGAAAAGCTGCATAATTCATCTAAGGTCAAAAAAAAGAAGTCTAGCGTCAAGATCTGAATCCATCTGGGCTCTCTGAACTGCTCTCCTGTGGTGGGGTTGGGAAGAGAGTGCAGGTTAAGAAGTTAAGGCAGGGAAACCCCAAGTCCTGTGTCCCATTTGTGAAATCCAGGACAAAATAGTATCACAAAGAAAGTTTTCAGGACAGAGAGACAGGGACCTATCTTCCAGACATTATATTAGTTTGGCAGACTCCACTCAACAGTTTTTACTCCATACTCTGCAGGTCACTTCTGACCAACATGAGAACAGCTGCTTTCTTATTTTTGAAAATAAGAAACACCAAAAGGCCAATGCTGCTTTCCATGTAGGATTTTTTTGTAGTTGCTAAGTTATGTTATTTGATGACTGGAGACAAGTGTGCCCTTATTGCCAAGAAGGCCAATGGCATCCTGGGGATGTGGCCAGCAGGGCGAGGGAGGTTATCCTCCCCCTCTACTCTGCCCTGGTGAGACCCCACCTGGAGTACTGTGTCCAGTTCTGGGCTCCCCAGTTCAAGAAAGATGAGGAACTCCTAGAGAGAGTCCAGAGGAGAGCAACAAGGATGATAAGGGGATGAGATCATCTCCCTTATGAGGAAAAGCTGAGGGAGTTGGGCTTGTTTAGCCTGAAGAAGAGAAGACTGAGAGGGGACCTCACCAACACATACAAATATCTTAAGGGTGGATGTCATGAGGACTGAGCCAGACTCTTTGCAGTGGTGCCCAGCGCCAGGACAAGGGGCAATGGGCACAAACTGAAACATAAGAGGTTTCAGTTGAATATGAGGAAAAACTTCTTCAATTGGAGGGTGACAGAGCACTGTAACAGGCTGCCCAGGGGGGTTGTGGAGTCTCCTTCTCTGGAGATATTCAAAGCCTGCATGGACGATGTCCTGTGTAACATGCTCTAGGAGAACCTGCTTTAGCAGGAGGGTTGGACTAGATGATCTCCCGAGGTCCCTTCCAACCCTTGCCATTCTGTGATTCTGTGATTCTGTGTGAGTGCAATCATGGAGCTGAGGGTTGTCCCTGAAAGTTTCTCTGGTGAGATGTCAATGTTCTGAGAATGCTCGATCAAGAAAATAAAAGGCAGGCAGCATTCCTTCTGCACCTCTAAGCTTTGACACCAAAGACAGTGAAAGTCTGTCACTGCAGAACTAAAGAAATGTTGGTTGGAAGGTTTCTAGTCCAACCCCCTGTCACTGAAATCGGGAAGAATAAACCTCGTAACACCAATGTAGTGTTAAAAGGCAGGCATTCTTTATTCGCGGCGCCGGATGCACGGGGGATCGCTCCACCTAACGTGCATACCTGGCACCTGTTTCAGTCAGGTTATAGAAATCAAATATATACATACTCATTACATTCATACATAATCAATAACATTCTCTCTACTGATTGGTACAAATTCTCTCGCTTCCTATGTAAATTACTGCGCAAACTCAGTTGTTCGCTTCTATTGTTCCCTTTTGAGTAGGTGGTATCATTTGGGTAGGTGGTCAATGAGTCGGTGGTCGCGATCTCCCCCTGCCGGAATTACCTCTTACCTACTGGGCTCTCTATCTTGGTAGTCCTAGCCAACTTTCTTGGTCCGTTGCACGGAATTACCCTTCATCTTCTTCCCCTGACAGGTGCACGTTGTCTATAGTTTCAGCTACATTAATAATGACCTTAAAACTACAGACCATATACTATTCTCATTGTCCTGAACTTAGTGTTCAGTTGGGAAGGGCTGTACAGAAGAGAACATAGCAGCATTCATGGTTGTGTTTTGTAGTTAATTGATTTGATCCCATCACCCCAATGCTAAAAACTAAGATACATAACAATTTCATCATCATTTTGGTTACACCCCTACTCAAAGCACAACACATGTCAACAGCAGAGTAGTCAGCCACGGCCTCATGTACGCAAGCCTTGCGGTCAGAGTCAAATCTTCAAAGGTGGATAGTCCACCACTTCTCTAAGTACCTGTTCCAGCCTGCACTACCTGGTGATTTTTTTTTCCCCCCCAAATATCCATTCTGACATTTGGAAGCATCATTTTTTGGCATTACCCCTTGCCACTTCATCTCCCATTACTGAGTGAAAATCTTGGCTCTGGTATCCTTAATACTGCCCTAGTAGTAGTAGGCTGCTATTAAATTGCCCTTCAGTAGCTGCCAGTCGATTGCTGGTGTATAAACATACACCGGTGTTATGTCCTGACTCGCGTGAGGGTCCTGGTTCTCCTGTTGTTTACAATGCCTACAAGCCAGCGAACACCCGCGTTTCTCTGTGGTGTAGGAGAATGGGCTTTCCTGGTAAAAGAATTACTGCAAGCGGGATATGGATGGGTTTGGGTCCTGAGGAGCCTCTGAAGTCATTACCTTGCTTTGGACACGAGAAGCAGGCACACCCACTTTACACCAGAGCTGGCCTTGGAAATGGGACCTTGGGCCAGGGGCTACAACCAGCTGTCTCGCACATGGCTCTGGTGGGCTGAAGCTTTTCATCTTCCTGAGTCAGGGGAGATGAGGTCTCTATGCCAGATATCTCTGCAATAGAAACCCCTAAAATAACCCACAGGGGCTGGTTGTATTTCCTCCTCCTTCTCCAGATCACCTTCCTAGGAACCTGATCCATCCATGCCTTCCTTCTTTTCACAGGCTAATCTTCCCTCCCTTACTTTCTTCCCATAACATAAATTATTTGTTAACCTGCCCTCTGCACAGCGTCTTTCTCACGTCAAGCAACCTTGCTGCATTTATTACATTTTTAGGGAGCACGGGAGGAGTTGTGCATGGTGCAGTAGCCTGGAAGATGGCAGTAAAAAAAATAAAAATAAAAATCAGGATACCATAAAGTTATCAACATCAACAAAGCAAAGAGCTAAAAACCAGCAGCAATTTCCAGCCTCCTCCAATGGCGTTCATTATGTATTCACCGCATAGAAATTTTTACAAACTTTCCTTCAAATGGACCTGTTTAAATGTATAAAATGTGTAGCAGATTAGGTGATTCTTTAACCGGGCTCCCAACGGGACTTACTTAAGTGGAAACAGCTCTTTAGAGGAACATCCTGAAATTTGTTTTGACTTATCTCCTGAGCTGTCTAGAGATTTAAATCATCACTCTTAGATGTGGTCTCCTAACTGTGCCTGCAGCTTAAAATAGCGTAGGAAATGGGTTTCTAAAAGGCTGTTAAATAACAGGAATGCTAGCAAAAAAAAAATAATGTTAATTTTTCTGTTCCTCTCCAAATGGGGGAAAATGTTATTGACCTGTTCAAGCTCAAAAGACATTTTCTCACAAGTTTAAAGAACTTCTTGTTTGAGCAGATTACATTACCCAAATTGTCTCCTGTGGGAGACCTGGTCACTTACTGACTTTTATGAGAGCTGTTCCTTTTCCAGAACATGCTCATGTCACCCTCTTTGAAACTGCAATAGAATAATTAAGACCATCCAAAAAAAATCCCCAAAAAATTCTATTCCCAGAAACTGGGCTTCTGGGCAACAACTGTTTAGGAAGAAAATGCAGGGGGTTTTTTGAAGTACTTTTTTAAAAAAAATTGAATGTTCCCAACTAAAACTAAGGCTCATTTTTCATCCTAAGGCCCAAAGTTTTTTCTCTTTTGAAATGCTACTGCACTGGTTCAGAACAGGAAAGCTTCAGGTGATGTTTTGGGCTAATTCTGTGGTCGTATGTCATGCCTTAAAATGCATTTTGGCAACGATGCCTTCCCTCACTGAAAGACTGCGATGCAGCATGGAAGATGTAGTTCAAACTCTGCCTGGTCTATAAAGAAGAAAGAGTATAGAGCGCCTAGAACACACTTCCCATAAAGTATTGTGGGGGTCCAAATTGTTAACGGGGGAAGTGGAGGTGATGGATTTTCTCACCAGACCTAGCTACTGCTAATAACCAGGATAATTAGCAAACACCAAGGAGGCAAGAGGCACCTGACTAAATATAAGTCAGGTTCAGTCTAGGTCATCTTCCCATCTGTAACATCAGGTTGGCTGTACTGCTTTTTCCTAACTTTTGTCTGCTTAGACACCAATTTTTGTCTCCTTAGACACCGACCCTTCAGGCTGCCTGCTGGGTACAGGGTGCACATCCCTTGAGGCACTCCCCACAGACAGGAAATTGGTAGAAGTAGAGAGTAATGCTGTGAGTTTTGACTCTATGAAACACCTCAATGAGGAATGGCTTGTAGTAGACCAGCTACAAGGGTCAAAGCTCTAAATTAGTCTTAATCCGTGTCAGAGGCACAATGCCCCCTGGCAAGCTGGAAGAGAGGCACCAAGGTTAAACCTTACACCTTCATGCCCTTCAGCTGAGGCATAGCCCTAGATCCATCCTCCTTCCCTCCCCTCACACTGGTTGACTCGTACCAACTCTTAATGGTCCGGAACCCCAACTCCCAGCTGTACCCAAAGCATCTCCTCCTTCACAGTTCAGTTTTGCGGTATGGGCACAGTCCTCACATCCTTGGAGGAAACACTGCTGCCTCCCATGTTAGGCCTCTCTGTGACCTTCATGATCAGCTTCCTAGACAGAAATAATTTAGAGAAGACTTTGGCTCTTTCTCCGCACCATTGTGCACTGGGGCAGATCCCAGATGTATACTCTTTCCATTGTATTAAGCATCGGCATGCATGGCTGCCAAGACAGTAGCACAATGGACAGTCACCCATCTCAGTCAGGACCCTCACAAGCTTGTCCCTGGTCCCCAGAGTCCCACTGTCCACATCACCCCACCTGCCAGTTCCCACAGCCCCTGTATGATAGCCACCTCCTCCAGGCAGAGACCGTGTCTGCCCAAGGGTGGGAACAGGGCCCTCCAAAAGCTGCCAGTGTCAGAGTGAAAGCAGTGGCAAGGACAAATCACGTGAAGAAGGGTCTTCAAACCACCTCAGCAATTCAGAGTCTGTTACCTGTTTTCAGACAAGGCTGAAGCCCATAAGATGATTTTCAGCTGACACAACTTTAGTTAGAAAACGCTGCATCTATATTGACAAGTCATTTGGTGTAATGGGGCAGACTGGAGCATCGGCACACCTGGTACGGACACCAGACCATCTACTCTATATGCATCTTGGGGGGATTAATTTTGCACAAGGTTTAGTCTGGTCCCCCTGAATAAACATCCTGACCATGCTTGTTGTTCAGAGCTGTTGGAAAAACCAGTCTTTGATTTGGACCATTACCATCTCCATCAGGGGATGAAGAGCATCTGGAGCACACCTGGAGGCAACCCAGGGATTCGCTTTGAAACTGCACTCCTCCTCTGAACGGAAATACTCATCTAGGCAAAAAACTGAGCATCTGATCCAAAGCAGTCGCCAAGGCGTCACTTATAGTCCCTGGGGAAAGGAGACTTTTGCAGGGTGACATTAAGAAAGCTTACTTTGTAAAAGGGTTCTTCAATGCTTCAGTAAAGCTGCCTGGAAGTATTTTTTAAGATTTGATTAGAAAATGCCAATTAATCCGTTTCATCAAAAAAGCAACTTTTCCTGAGAAAGCATCTGTTTTGATGTTGAGTTTTTTGTTGATTTGGGTTTTTTTTTTTATTTAAAAAAAAAAAAAGACAGAAGTATAAGCAAAAAAAGAATCCAGTTTTCTGGTTTTACATTACTTTGAAATTTAAGCTAATTGGAGTAAAATAAATCTTTTAAAAATAAGAAACATTCAAACCCAAAATGAAACATGACCTTTCTGGGGATTTGCATCTTCAGAAGGAAAAGTGCACTTTCTGAGCTGTCATCTTTATTGTGGGTAAAAAGGAAAAAAAAAGGGAGCGGTATTGCTGGGTTATTTTTTTTTTTAACTATTCTTAGTAAAATAGTAACAATGCATGGACTGTATTTGGTGGCTCTTTGGCATCCCCTAGCCCTTTAGGCAGAATATCGGGCTCCGACTGAATCATCCGGAGCTCAGCCCCATGCATGGTGAGCACCCACAGACTCCGTTATCTCAGACACCCGCAGGGGACGCCCACCCTCATCTTGCAACGTGTTGCCTTTACGAAGCCCGATTCCCAAGGTTCCCAGCAATATCCCAGACTATCTCTGCTCAAGTTCAGATGTTCAAAATAAACAAACAGATAAATAAACACAAACCGGCCCCACCTCGTGCAGCTGCCTTCCCTTCCCTGAGCCATCCGCACACCCTCTGAATGCTGCTCCGCAGAGATAAGCCCCTGGCATTTTCCCTCCCAGCCTCCAATCAGCCATTATCATAAGAAAGTGCAAAGCATCTATCAGCTGCACAGCCCAGTGATTTATGTTCAAAGTTAGGATTATCTATTCTGCTCAAATCCCTTCAAACAGGAAACCGGATAAAAGAGAACCGCGCTCCGCAGATAAAATTGGAATATAGGTACGTGCAGCAGAATGACAGGCAGGTTTTTATCTCAGAATGGTTCCAACCACCTCATTTTGTCAGGAATTGTTCGTTATCGGCAGCCGGGAACTTGCGGCATGACCTTAATGACATTCTTGCATCTTTCCCCTGCCGCACTGTGCATGGGGCACGGTTTGCGGAGCTCCTTACCAGAGAAGGGGTAATAACCCAGCAATAATGTGGGAGCTAAAGCATGAAACCAAGCCTCCCAGGGCATGGTGCCAGGCAGAGGAGCTCTCCCCGGACCATCCCTGCTCCCTGGCTGCACCACGATATGCACGTCTGCCTCTTATAACGACCAATTGATCTTGTCGTTATTCTGCCTCCACCCTAATGTCCACACTTTTGCTTTATTCATAAAGAAGAGTGAAAAAAAGAAAAAAAAGTAAATCTGTTGAGGCAATGCACAAATAAACACCCACCCAAGCCAGTCAATTTATCAAAAAGAAAACCAAGTTCCCAGTGTCAGCTCTTTTTGACTACATCTTTTCCAGCATACCAGGACGCAGGACTCCGTAATTTATTACCTCCCTCTGACAAATAACTTCTCTATCCTGTAACCATTACGCTTCATCTCTCTTTATTCTGCTTAATTAGACACTATTATTGCTGGCACAGTAATGAGACTTTTGCAAGCAGGATCACAACGGGCTAAGGTAGAATGCTTTCTTAATACAGTAGAAACCTTTCTGACAAGACAGCCATTCATTACGACTGCAAAGCGAGGCACAAAGGCACTTTGTTGGGCTTCTAATTGCTTGCCACTTTTTCTGCCTTGCTTGGACTACCTAGTTTTATTCACAGGCAATGCTGGGTGGTTTAAGAAGCAGCAGAAAGTGAGGGAAGAGCAGATGACCACTCTGAATGGAAAGGAGGGACAGGAGGAGAACTCAGCCCACTGAAAGTATCCTCTGGGGTGACTGCTGAGATGTGGGGGCGGAGTCCTGCAGCCTGCACACCACCATGCCCGATTTACCACCACCTGCTGAGACAGGAGTGGGCAGAAGAGATGGGTTAATGCTGGGACACTGGATGAGCTCAGATGGTTTTCAAGTCATGTAAGGTTACATTTTTCCTTCCTCCAGACACAGCTCAGACATTGAAGAACCACGGTTCTGTCCAAAACATTTACACAACTTGAGTGTCTACACTTTTTTTTTTTATACTGATTTGAGAATGTCCCAGTCGAGCACCTCCTGTCTTGTTTTCCCTTCTGGAAAACAGACCCAAGTAAGGATAAATCCCTCTGACAGCTGAGAGACACTCGGACTCTGTAAGCATATGAAGGCACCATGGCCAAAATGGGCTCTGGCAGCCACTGTGTCTTTTTGTGGAGGACTGGAGGGCCATTAGGAGAGGAGACTGAAAAAGTACCAGGCTGGCTCTAGCACTATTTTCAACAAAGAATGGAGATTAGCTATTGTGATCCTGAACAGGACAGACGTACGAGGACACCATGAAAACTCTTCCAAAAGAGATGTTCAAGAAAAAGGTAGAGCGATCATTGGGCAGACACGAGGCCTGGCCATCCTGGGGCAGGGAGGCAGAGCAGCCAGTCCCCTCTGGCCCCACAGATCACTGCTTCTGCAGTCCTCTGTGGCGCTGCCACAGGGAGGAACAGTGGTGATGAAGGGATGGTTTGCAAGAGATGTCACCAGACTTGGTGAGGGACGTGCTGAGATGGTGACAAGGGTGAAGCTAGAGGACCTGCATCACCAGGCAGTTAGGCAGCAAAAGCCTGTTTGGCAAAGCCAAGACAGCACACAGGGACCAGAGGCCCTCTGAGAAGCCAGTGCCTGCAGATCCAGCTCAGATCCATCACAAACCTCTCAGCTAGCCCGCAGGTCCTAACACAGAGGGATGGGGGGCTGCTGGTATATGATGAGTAGAAAAATCCCAGCGTCTGCAGGTTTGTGGCTGAAGAGGTGTTTCTTGGTACAGGGTCCCACACTCATCTGGTGTCCCCATGGATCTGTGTCACTGCGTCTGTGTGCTACTCCAGTCGATCTGAACCTACCCTTGTCCCCTGGCTTGGACCATAGGTATTCTTGGTGCAGAAAGATCTTTCTGATCTGCTTGCACAGCATCTAGCAGAACAGAGCCCAGGTCCATGGTTGGGTCTCCTAGTTAGGACCACAGTAGAAATTAAGTAGTCACAGCATGGCAGATTCCAGCAGCGCTGTGTGCCCTCCCACCTAAAAACAGTTTGTGACTTTTTCCCGGCTGTATCTGTCAGTCTCACACATTACCTCTAGACCTCCTTAGATAATCCCAACTACAACAGTACTCCTCCTCTTCCTCTCATGCACTTTTCAAAGCCAGAACTAGAACTTAAAGTCTTCAGAACATAAGGAACCAGGAAAAATCTATTACCCTCCTATCATGGGTAAGGGAAAGAAGTCCACATCTGTTTATCTTATTTTTATTAGTATTTTAAATATTAATAAATTAATGTTATTCTTCAGCATTTGAGGTATTCAAGACAAGATTATGCTGAGTGAGGCTGTGAGACAGACGGCTTTGAGTGAACTAAGCTGGAAAGACAAGTCCAGGGCAACACAGTGTTATAAGTTATGTTGCACTACTTTACACTGGGGAAGAAGCAAATCTGGATCCACAGCAGAGCTGTCTGCAGCTGGGACCATTTCTCATTTACTCCAGGATGAGGACCCCGTTGGGATGAAAGAACAAACTTAGGACTTCTCAGCTCTTTCTCTCCAGTTCCTGACACAGCTTTGGGAGATTTATAGTCTGCCAGCCCCGGGCATCTTGAGGTTTTGTTCTCCCTGACCCTCTCCTCACTGGCTTCCCCTTCATCTTTGTGTCCAATTCCTACCTCAGATACCTCTTTGTCCACTTTATCCGACAACTGCCCATTTTCTACCCCAAAACTCCCACAAGCTGTGTCCAGACACTGCTCGCACTCCTCCTGGCCTCTCTATCAGGCCAGTCCCAGTGGGTCCCCTTGGTCCCAGAGCAAGCCCTCCAGCCTTGGGCACATAGACAGGACCCCAGATGTGGGGAGCACCCTCTGCCCCACAATTCAGTTACACAGAACATGTCAGAGCAGAGCTGAACACACAGCTCAAGCCCCAGAGCTCCCTCAGCTCAACTGGCCACTTTTGGACTTCCAGAAACTGAAGGGGAGATGAGATGGCCCAGACCACTTGGTGGATGAGGGCATGGGCAAGGGGGAAGACCAGTGCCCCTGTGATTCTTCTGCATTCCCTGGCAGCAGCTGCTGCACTAGATCCCTGGGGCTTTGGAAAGACATTGATGTGCCAAAGGTCTCTCCTATCCTAGGAAATTCCTGCTGAGCAGAGCCACATTCTCTTCAAGACTCCCTATCCATTTCCCCAGAACTGATCCTCCATCCTTGCTCCTCCCAAGCAGGCCGTGGACATGCCCAGCACCAGCTGCACAACCCGTACAGCCTCCTGGGGGAAGGATGTGACCATTTAGCACTGATCCTTAGTCCTGGACACCAGGGGACTGAGCTGCCTGCCACATGCCTGGGGACTCATGAGGACAGCGCAAGAAATGGCTGCTGCTGGGGTGGCAGACCTCGGTGCAGGCACAGCAGACCCTGGCTCTCCCAGCTGTGACAAATCCTTGTTTCCCAAGGGTGAGGTAGAGACACGTTTTCTTGCTCTCAGGTTAGACAAACAACTCACATGAAGTCTGGTTCCAAGACATTAAAAAAAAAAAGGCGGGGGGGGAGAGGGGGGAGAAAAAGGAGAAAGGATAATTCTTGAGCTTTAGGGCAGGCTTTTTCCTGGTGTAAAGTACACTTGGTCCTGGGTGCTGTCACAGAGAGGAAAGCATCAGAGAAAGGAACCATCTAGCCTAATACATAGCTTTATTCTGTTGTTAATATGAGCTGCAGTGGCTTGTCTGGACCCAGGCTATGAGCCTTTGGGTAAACCACTATTGCTCTGAAGCAGCCCTGAGAAGAGCCAGGAGCTCTGGTGCTGAGGTGCTACACATTGCAGCTTGTGAAGGCAGCAATGACCCTCTCAACCAAATTTTGGTACCAGTGCTGGAGACACCATCTGCAACACAGAGCTGCATTCAACCCAGTGTGGACACATCCCCTTGAGTTGCAGCCACTGCAGCTGAGAAATACCCTCAAGGACATTAGACAAAATGATCAAACTTCCAGCTCTCCACTGCTGCTCCTGCTCCTTTCTCTGACATCCCACACCACAGTCATGCAAGAACAGATCCCAGAGCTTCAGCAGAGCAGGCCAGGGGTCTGGCAGGAGCAGACTGCTGGTGCAGCTTCAGCACCGCAGTTCGCACATGTTGGCACTGTCAAATGCAGGTATTTCTGCAATGCCTGTGCCTACGTGGGATTTTGTTTTGAAGCTAACAGGTCTGCTATCACGCCATGGTGCAGACCAACGGTGAACCTGTCTGATACAGATGCCAGATGTGAAAGCTTGCTGGTGTCTGCCAGGAAAAGTTTTATATATTAAACCTTCACAAGATAAATGAGGATTGTATTAAGAGTCTGAGATAAAACTGTAAGAGACAGAGAGAAAAATAATCAGGTGAAAAAAATCACGACTCTCATTTCTCACCCCAATTCACAATATCAAATGAGCCATGGGAGTGAAGACAGGAGTTGTAAGCTAGGATTCCTGTAGTAAATCTGAATTTCCAGTTTATGCTATTTTTACATCTCTGTCTAATCCATCTCACCATATCACAACTATCTCAGCAGCATCTAATAGCTTCCCACTCTCCCAGCCATTACAGCTATCATGTATCATTCCATTTCTTTAGCATTCATTAACACCCATTCAGGCCTCCCCTGGAGCAGCACATCCACACGAAATCAGTGACATTACCCTGCTGTGAACCAGAGCAGCCACAGCATTTCTAGGAGGAGAACTCAAGCCAGGCTGACCCAGCTCTGACGCAAACCTCTTCCCTAATCAATGCCTTGATTACAGCCATTTAGGTTTTTTATTAGGACATCACAGAAAACAGAACCAAAAAGGAGGGTCCCAAAACAGGATCAAATCAACCCAAACCACGCAAAAAAGGTTTATCTGCTCTCCTAAAAAGCTCCAGCTGTGCAGACTCTTCTGCTCCCCCCCCCCAAGCAATCTATCCCACTGACAGAAAACCAAAGTATAACATAATTTATCCACAGTGGTTTAAACTCGTTGGGACAAATTATGCCCCATCACCTCCTTCATAGATGCATATTGCTTCCCTGCAAAAACACCCCAGGGATCAGCAGGGCCAGCTGCGGAGGGGGGAATTATCCCAATATCCCACCCCCACACTGCACCGTAAGTCCCAGCATCTCCAATATTTCCAAATCTGGGTTTGTCTTGCACCAGGGGTTTGCATGCCAGCCTGCCTGTGGCATGGGGCCCAGAGCCACACAGAGACCGGATGGGCATGCAGAAGCGGGTCTCCAGGTTTGTTGACAGCTGCTTTCCACATTACCAGTGGATCCAAGTCTTCTTTGTACTATTCTAGAATACTGGGTGACCCCCTGAGTGGATGAGGGAAAGGCTGTGGATGTTGTCTAACTAGACTTTAGTAAAGCTTTTGATACTGTTTCCCACAGCATTCTCCTGGAGAAACTGGCTGCTCATGGCTTGGATGGGCATACTCTTCACTGGCTAAAAAACTAGCTGGATGGCCGGGCCCAAAGAGTTGTGAACAGAGTTAAATCCAGTTGGCAGCCGGTCACAAGTTGTGTTCCCCAGGGCTCAGTATTGGAGCCACTTCTGTTTAACATTTTTATCAATGATCTGGACAAGTGGATCAAGGGCATCCTCAGTCAGTTTGCAGATGACACCAAATTGGGTGCGAGTGTTGATCTGCTGGAGGGGAGGAGGGCTCTGCAAGAGGGATCAGGTTGTTCAGCCTGGAGAAGAGGAGGCTGAGAGGAAACCTTATCATTCTCTAAAGCTACCCGAAAAGAGGCTGCAGCAAAGCAGGTGTTGGTCTCTTCTCCCAAGTAACAAGCAATAGAATGAGAGGAAACAGCCTCAAGTTGTGCCAGGGGAGGTTTAGGTTGGATGTTAGGAAAAATTCCTTCCCCGCAAGGGCTGTCAAGCACTGGGAGGGGCTGCCCAGGGAAGGGGTCACGTCCCCATCCCTGGGAGTATTTAAAAGCTGGGCAGATGAGATGCTTAGGGCCAGGGTTTAGTGGTGGGATGGCAGGGTTAGGGGAACAGTTGGGCTTGGTGATCTTAAAGGTCTTTTCCAACCCAAACGATTTTATGATTCCATTGTGGCACCACAAAATGGCCTTTAAAGAAAATTATGTTGTAATTCCCTGAAACTATCTTGCACTATAGTGGAAGTGCAAATCAATCTAAGGCTGAAGCCCAGAGCATCCAAAAGACTTTAATCTTGGGGGTTGAAGTAGGATGCCCCCCCCGAACTGCCCTTGGAAATCCACACTGGGCAATGATGAAAATCTCCGATTTCTGACCACTCCATTCCAACCTCTCTCAGGCTGGTTTCTCCACTACTTGTTCAGAATTAATCCAGTTCACTGGGCAAGCTCAGACCCCTGAACCTGTGGCAGTGCTCAAGCTCCATGGCTGAGCTGGCTCTGTGCTCCTCTGGGGAATGGCACCACAGCTCTCCCCTAGGACCTTCAGGCACGGATGAACGGCCTGGTCTGGTCAAAGATCCATTTTGTCCATTTTTTTTGGACAAAATCAACACAGCAACATAGATAACTTTTCAGTGAGCTGTCCCTGTTTGGTATGAACACTGCGTGCATGCCCTGCCAGTGGGTACAGGGGTTTAGCTGCTGAGCCTTGGTTCTGACAGCTTGCCTTGTGCCAGGGACAACACACACAGGGAGGCAGAAGACCAAACCCTCTGGGCTCTTGTCCTTTTGCATGAAATAAAGCTTTTGAGCTATGTCAAAAGGCTGAATGAATTGTTTTTGCAAGACTCTCTGGTGTCCTCAGATGCAAAGTATTCCAGTGGGGCAAAGCATCGCTGCTAATAGAAATGCAAACATCAAAGTCTTTCTCTGCAATGGGCTGAAGTGCCAATTTGAAAATATTTCCAAAACATGTTTTGCATCTGGAGAAATCCAGTATTCTAGTAATAAGTGGGAGAGTATTCCCATGCAAAATAACACTTGCAAATGTGCTAGCAAAATAGGTAAGAGTCCTTTGGAGACAGGAGATTGGAAAAAATCTCCCTGATCTTAACTCTACAAAGGCCATTTTCAGTAATGGAAAGAACGGAAACAAAACCCATTTCCCTTCTGGAACATCAAACAGAATTTTACTGTTGCACTACTCCCTGTATTCCATCCTCATCAATCCAATAACTTTTCCTACAGCGCTTTTTTGTACCTCAGCTGTTTATTTGATTATTCCCCTCCTCCCCCAGTAAAAAATTATTTATAAATCCCTGAATCTTTATGTTTGCCCTCATAGGGGCAGAACATATCCTTGGCAGCTAGGAGCCCAGAAGGCTTTTACAGGTTCTTTGGTCAGAGTTCCTGCAACAGTTTGACCACATTATAGCTCATCCACATCTTCCCCTTTATGGTACAGTCCCCAGTATATTTAGAAGCAGTTAATCATACATCTGAAATGAGAAATAAGCATTTTACATTTATTGCCACTCTCAGGTGCTGTATCGTTTTTATCCCTTCGGCTATTATCTGATGTATTTGATCTTTCTGTTTAATGCCTGCTTCCCCCATTAACTTCTTAACTTCCGTAGGCTACTGTGCCTAACATAATAGGGAATAGCTTTGATAAAAGCACACATCAGTCAAATTCCCTTACTTCAAGCTTTCACTTGAAAGGGACACAGCTAAGGTGTTTGCCATAATGTTTAAAGTACTTTCCCCGCCCCATCAATCTGTGTTTGCAATAAGCCTTTGAAAGCTGGCAACTGAGATCGCTTCCCTTAGCAAAAACTTTTCCACCAACTTGCCTGCTACTTTGTGAAGAGAAGGCAGCCAGACCGTGGTTAGAGCAGGAAACAGCAAGGCAAGTGTTCTGCTTTCTATTTCCAACCCTGCCACACAACGTGCTGAACCAGTCCTTTCAGATCTATATGACTCAATTTCCCTGTCCATAACTGATCGCTATCATATATCCCTGCAGAATGGTCAGGAGGATGGATTAATTAATAGTTGTAGGATATTCCAAGATCCTTGAAAGGCAAAAAGAAAAAAATCTGTCTTCTTGTGGCTAATGCGATATGACTACACAGTTTCTTCCAAATGTGTTGGTATTTATTTAATTAGAAGGAATAAGAGAGGCAGAAACCACTGGGGGATATTCGCTGTTATTAAGAAATCCCATATGCTGAAACAGAAGCCACTGAGCGAGAGCCCACACACCGTACATTTCTAGCTAAGTTTGCTCATGAGAGCTGGGTGCTTGCACGGTGCCTGCTCGCTGGCCAGGCAGCCCTGGCCTTGGCAGTGTCCGCTCATGGTGAGGCATCCCAGCAGCACCGGTACCCTCCTGCCACTCCATTTCCAAACATGCAGAGCTTATCCTGCAACCACGGATTGCTGGGATGGGCGCAGAGTCTAAAAGCAGCAACCCAAGAGCATCAGACAGTAGCTCAAAAGGCACAAACCCACCCCCAACCATGCTCCCTGTCCACTGGACACCACACACCTCCCAGGTTACCCTGGCCCCCACACAGGCGCACGGGCCATGAACAGGGGTGGGCATACTAATTAGACACTTGCTAATAGAGATTAGTCTTCTGGCTTTGGCAATTACTCACATTTTGAGGGCTACAGGCCTCATCCAGTCCCCCTTGCCAGGTGTGATGCACCAACCCTGCATCCCTGCTCTTGGCCTGTTCCCTACTTGCCCCGCCAGGGCAGGGCATTTTGGGCAAAATTACATTCTTTCTGTAGCAAGAAACCAACACAAAGTGCATAAAGGGTCTCAGCCCCTTCCCTGAGGAATGGGTCAGCCAGGGCTGACGTTCTAAACATCCTTCTACCCAACACATCTCCCTCCTTCACCCCGCGGAGATTCCCAGTGACAGACCAGGTTTCTCCATCCTGAGTAAAATGAAATTCCTCCAGCTCAGTTCAGAGCAGAATCCACCAGGCTCCCTACCACAGAAAAATCTGAGATGAGACTGGTCACTAAGGCCATTGAATCCTCTTTCTCTGGACGCTGCACCAGCTGCCGGTATAGGTGATGCAGACTTCAACCCATACGCCCCTCTCACCTCCATCTCCCCTGCTCAGAGAGCCCACCACCTGCATTCTATTTCCCTGCAAAGTGCTATTAATTTTCCTTTAGAAAGGGGGAACCAAGGCATAAGGCACCTTAAGATAATCAAGAAGTCTCCTGTAAAATGGGGAGAAGTTGAGTCTCCCACATCCCAATGGAATCACATTCCCATTATTCCTCACATACCCTCTGATGTTTTCTTACGAGTTTGCTTTTGCTCCCCTCTCCCTCTTTTTTCCTTCTCCTTTTTAAGATATTCCTTTAATATCTTTCTGGCTGCTTGAAGTTTATGGAGGCCTCTCAATGTTGTAAAAGCTTTGAGGAGTGGGCTGGAAACTGCTCCATGTGTGTTGCCAGACAATGCAAGGGAATGCAAGATATTTATCCAGTCTGGCCATAATATTCCACCTTGAAGAAAATAGCATTTCCCCAGTAAAACCATGGCCTAGGCTCCTACTGCTGCCAGATGATATGGAGAAGAGGTTGTATTAAGTTATCGATGTGTATTAAAGGGAGGAAAGTTTCAGATCGGTGCTGGTTAGGATTCTTCTGGAAAGCAACAAAATAGCATGATGGAGATAAATCTGTCCATCACACAAGTCACCAACAGAATTTATTAAGACTTAACACCCTTGGGTTGCACTCAAACTCTATCTGTTTCACAAAGCAAAGAGGGTCATTTTCTTTCTGACCTCCCGTAATCTGGACTAAGTAATAAATTCTTGTGTTGTATAAGCTTGCCATATCTAATCTGGGGACATCTTCCACCTTCCCCTAGTGATTCTGCATTGGATCTGAGCCCACCGAACTTCATCTGGCAACAGGGGGCAGGCAGCATGAGCAACTTGTCTTGACAGCTAATTATTTTCTGGCATACCGATCTTTCAGGGGATAATATCACTTGGAAACAGGCTTCTTTTTGCCTTATTTGGGCTCTTCTGCAGAGCAAAGAGACCAGCAGAGCTGGGGTTTCCCAGAGGGGACATATATACTCCTTTTTATTAAAACCCCAGAGAAATTGCTACATGAACAAGTGACAGAAGTCCACGACCGTGAAAGTTCTGCTCCTTTCTCTTCCCCCAGCAAAGCCAGTGCCAAAATCCCCCTTTGGAGGATGGCACAAGAAGCCCTGAACCAGAAGTGCATATGGCTGCTCAAGTAACCCCCAGACTGCAAAGTAGATGACCAAGGTGCGCTGGGCACATGCAGCATCCCAGGTTTCACGGGTAATTCCCACTATTGGTAGGAAACATTCATGGACAGGCCAATACTCATGCTCCAGGAGAGACTTTGTCCATGCTGTATGAAGCGCAGGCAGGGTCAAAGATGGGCTTTTGTTCCAAGGTGGTTGCAGTTACAGCGTGTGAAAGAGGCAAACATCAAAGGAGGGGTGGGGAAACACAGTGGGGAGAGCTCAGAGCAGAGGCTCTGACCAAAATTTCTCTTCAAAACTTCAGTCTGGAAAAAAGGCCACGATACAGAGCAAGGTCTTGGAGAAAAGAACCTGCTCGCTTTTGGAATTGTCATTAATTAAAAAAAAAGAAAAAAAGATAATCAGGCTGAGGATTTTTCACTACAAAAATGTCATTTTCCATTTTCCAGTGTCATAACCTTTTGTGAAGGTGAGAAGAGTGATTTATTGACCCATTTTAAGTGACAGCAGTGCTCAGGGAAGCTCTGTAGCCCAGCCATGGCCAACCATTGAGTTGTCCCAGTCCTATGGCAGGCAAAAATCTCAAAGGGACCCAAGCAGAGCCCTGACCACATGAAAGAGCTGATAGTGTGAAGGCACAAGGGATGCTGCCTGGGAAGCGGATCAACAAATCCAGATGCAATGATTTGTGGAGCCTTAGTAAGCGCAGAGGGCTTCCTGAAGATGCTGACTTCAGGATGTGGGGGAGAAAGAGGGATTGAGATTGGCATCATGCCATCACCTCGTAATTGCTATTTATAAAATTCTGCACCTGCAGGACGAGGTGATTGATTAACATGCTTCATAAATCTCAGGCAGCAGAACAGCAACGACATGGTTAACATTTTTTTTCATAAAGTTCTAGCCATGAAAAATAAAACTGGTTTCCAAGGGAACCCAGGATTTTCCACATACATAGTTGATTTGGTTGAATTCTTTTTTTAATGAAAACTTTCAAAATGAAACTAAATGATAAATGTTCCTTTTGAAAGGTGTCATTTTGGTTTTGTTCTCCAAATATGGAAGGACTCTGGCTTTATTTTCCTTTATTTCTCCCTTCTTTTTCTTCCTCTTTAAAGTTTTCTTCTCTTTCAAAGTTTGGGAAAAAATCCACAGAACTGTTTCCCCTATATTTTTCCCTTCTTAACTTCTCTAATTTTTGCAAGTGGAAAATAAAATTAAAACCAAACCAAGAACAAAAAGACAGACATCTAAACAAAACTTCAAATAAAGTGAAACCTGCTTTCCATGGGACATTTTAATTAAACTCATCATTGTATTTTAAGTATTTCACTTAAAATAAATGAGATTTCCCAGACAGACCTACTTTTCCTAAAGGGAAGTGAGAAGGATGCACGTGACTGTATCCCTACCTTAAAGAGGGAGATAATCAAGGTACAGGGCTGTGAAATTACTGCTCGGTGGGGGAGTCACCCACATTCAGGTGAGAAGAGGTGTGCTAGAGAGATGACTACTAAAAACAAGGCTCCTCCTGATAGACTCAGATATAAACACTTCCATTTTAGGACATGAATCCCATCTTTGCCAACAAGAAATCAGCGGTAAGGCAGGAACATTAAACAACAGAGACCATCTCCAAGTCCACTAAGAGTTTGGGGCAATAGATATCATTGCAACAACCAACCCAAATGGAAAGAAAGCCCAAGGTAGACTCTACACCATCTCCATGCTCTAGAGACCTTTGTCCAGCAGGACTTTTGTTGTGCCCAAATATGTCTAGAGGATTTTCTTTTTTCCACATGAAAAACCTGTTCTACCTAAAAATCCTCCCTTTTTCCTCCTCCATGAAAGCGTCTCCCTGAAGACAAATGTTTTAGTTGCTTACATTCATGTTTAAGGGTTCCAAAGAAGCTGTAGGACAATAATAAATACTACATCTTATAACTCAGTGTTAATGCTTGTAGAAGACTTTCACCAGTGCAAAGCAGCTACTTTTGCCTTTGCCCAGCACCTAAGATCTGGATCACACATCTGGATGGCACCATCACACCTCTGGATATAACAGAGGACCACACTGCCTGCATCCCCCCTCCCATCCCCCAGTACCAGCCAGGAGCCACCTTCAGCAACTCCTCTCCTGTCTGCATCACTTTGCCCATTTCGTTGCATCTTTCTCACCGCAGAGACAGTCATCATCATGCCATGGTAGGAATATATCAGAAAAGACCGGTTGCCATATGCCACCTAATATTTCAGAGCAGATGAATGAACGCAGCTTGGCAGAGAACTTCCTAGTTTGATCAAATTGGCCCCATCTGTCTGTCCCTTATGGAAAAAACGAAGCCGCCAATGAAAAATTCTGTCCATGCTCTACGATTTTTCCCTCTCTTTCCATTTTTATGGGTGCCATTGTGCAATCAATGCTATTTTTATGTTGCTGTTCAAAGGCTTCGTGCCCACATCAGAGCTTTTACACTTCATCCACAGTGCCCACATTCTCCCATAGCTCAGTAAGAAAGGAAGCTTTCAGGGCAGATGATAATTTCAAGCAGTAGGAGCTAAAAGGGAGCTATCAGAGGCCAGTTTACCCAGTACCCAGAAAGGCTACACCGAGGAAGCAAAACCCTGGTTACCTACCCCAAGAAAGCATGTCTGCTGCTTCCAGGTCCCAGCACAGAGAGTGGGTAAGCCTCAAATGCTGACTGGGTGTTTGATGAACAGGCCTCCTGCCTGGGCAGAAGATGAGCTTTTCCAGGCTAACACCAGTGCCTGGGCATTGCACAAGCACATGCATATGGAGAGAGGAAGGGCACAGTGAATGCTCTAAAGAAAAAAATAAAAATATCATTTTCCTCTCTGCTTTTGGGGGGACGTTGATTTTATTCCCGTCTTTGAAGTGCCTCTTGCTTTTTCCTTCTGCGCATAAATTGGCTGAGAACTTTCAGCTGAAGTGGAAACATTATTCAGGAGTAATTTCTTTTTTTTTTTTTATTATTATTTGTGGCCAACTTCATAGGCTTTGCGAGGACTGCGCGTTTCAGGCAGGCGAAGTTCCTTTCTCCAGCATCTGAGGCTGCAACCTTTCCCTGACCTCTTGCTCTGAGGGTTAACATGAGGTTAACACTGGAAAAGCAAATCAAAGCCAAAATGACACCAGTTACCTGTTCCGGTTTGGGTTGCTTTATGACTCCTGGGAGCACATGCCTGACTGCCTGCCATCTCCCCCGGGGGGCCATGAAGTAATAAGGTCTCTCGATTTCCTGCCTGGGAGCACATTTCAACTCGCGCCTTGAAAAACAACCGAATAAATTTCTCTCTTTCAAGCTTGCATTGTGAACAGAGAAAATGAGAAGTGGAGATGACGATAACCTAATCGTGGTACTCTTTTTAATAAGTGGAATTTCATCTGAAGTAACTGGTTTGAATATCTGCCAAACAAAGCTCCCAACATTTCTAATACTCAGCCAGCATATCATGAAAGCAAATAGGATGAATCGCTCTGGGTTTGGTTCTCGTGCGAAATGAAAGCACCAGTTGGTCGTTGAACGGAAGGGTCACATTCTCATCTCATTTGCACTCCTGGAAATATGGTGCAACTCTATGGAGATGCTGAGCTTTTGCTTGGAAGAAGTGATGTGACGTTAAAACTAGGAGCCAGCTAGGGAAAGAGGAAAATCTGGTGAGGTCAGATCCTGATCTGCACCGGGAATATTCCTGCGTGGATGCTATTTCTGGAGAGGTTCAGAGGACTTGCCCAAGGTTACAGCGGGAGTCTGTGGAAAGCAGGGTTTGACTCTGGACCTCCCGAATGCCAACACAGTGCCTTTGGCAGCCAGACATGGGATCAAGTTACACGCCTAAATACAGACCTAAGGGCCCCGCTTTGTGCGCATTTGATGATCTGATATATAATCCCAAAAGAGAAATAATATGAACCATAGGCAGCTGATTTCTCTGCGCAGCTCCGTGCAGCCAGCCTCTTGATCCATTTGCTTTCATCTCAACCAGAGGAATTTTTCATCTCCCATTTTATGATCGCTTTTCACGACAATAGGTTGGGGCTGGGCAGCGGGGCTGCACGTTATCATTATAACGAGAACAATCAGAGCAGAGCAGTTATTAATCACCCAGTCATCTGATCCATTAAAACAAATTCTTATTAACCACAAGACATATGTTTTTCTCCTGAACTCCAGAGATAACGCCTGAAAGCAGATGGAAGAACTGCACTCACAAATTAAATTTGATGGGGCTTTTAAAAATAAATTAAGCCTGGCAGGCCTCTCCTCCTTTAATTAAGCTGCTATGTAACTTTGTGAATGTACTTGTTGCTTGCTACAGGTGTTGCTGAGGGGCCTATTTTCTGCTTGTTTCCTTGCTGGTGGTTGCTTTAAAGACAGCGAGCTAAATCCTCAACTGCCATAAAGCAACTTGACCAGGGAAGCAGGGAAACCTCTGGTGAGCCGCTGTGGCTGATCTGGACTATTTGACTTCCAGCCAAATATCTCAGTGTTTTACTGCAGCTAATGCCTATAGACTCAATTCTGACATATTTGCTAGCTCCAACTCTCCCCACATTTCTCCATGGATGACTGCTGTGCTGTGGTACTCTCACCCCTGCTCAGGAACATCTTCCTGCACATGTCCCCGACTACAACAATACAACTTTAAAGAATAACAACCCACCAGTGGGATTAAGTTGTTCTCAGCCAATATCAACAAGAGCACCAGATACGATTGATTCTGGAAATACCTTGTGAGTATACATAAACCAGCACCCTGAGACTGAAGGAACAGCCCTACCTCATCCCCAGTATCACTGGGGAGCATCAGGACATCAGAAGTGACACAAGGCTTTGATGAAAATAGCCAAACAGAAAGCCCTGTGGGCAAATCCAGTTGTCCACAGAAGGTCATGTCCACAGAAGTTGCCTCCCCAAAGCCCTGCAAACTCCATGAGCTCTTTTTAAAGAGCAGTAGGAAAGGGCTGGATTTCACTCATGTCACTTCAGCTCCTAAGGTTATGAAGACAGAGTCAGTGATACACCCCACCAAATTTGAGGTTTCTAAGCATGAGGCATGGGATTTATGTGCCTAAACAACTACCCAGCTACATTTTAAATTTCCCAAAGCACCCCTTTCCTACTGGCCAGGAGCAAAGGGCACATCTCTTTGGTAAAGGCATGGAGCTCCCAGACTAATTGCATCTCCCAGCTCATGACATACACATTGTATATGATGTTGTGTCTAAAATGGCACTGGAGACCTGTCTTTAGACACCTGAATCAATCCTTGGGTGTCTAATCTCATTAATCATTTAGACTACTCCTGGTCAGTGGAAAGAGTCAGGAACCTTCAGGGGCCGATTCATTCCCACACCACAAATAGACCTCAGAGGTGCTCCTTCAGCAGTGCTGGCCACAGAAACCTAAACAACTGGCATACTAGTAGATGCCTAATTTTTGGTAGCTAAATTTAGATTAAATTAATTGCTTTGCCTATGTATTGTTCCCCAGATGAACACAGCAGGGGCCCAAATGATTCAAATCAATACTCTTAGATTGATATTTTATATATATATATATATATATATATATATATATTGTTTTCCCCATTTCTGCCAAGCACAACTTGGGAGGAAAGTATATTTTCACATAAAAAGGCAAGGTAAAGTATTTTTTAAGAGTGTAAATTTAGGAGGTAGATTCACTTACATTCTACAGAGGAAATTTAAAGTCAAGACAAGGAGAAGAAAATGCCTCAGGAACAGCAAGTGATATATCAAAGGATTGCTATGCTACTTTCATATCCTCTTTTCATCCACAACCTTCACTAATCACCACTATTTCCATTACCTAAGAGGCCTTTTCTGCCTTTGGAAAGTAGAATATGAATTGCTCAAGTATTTGGGAGAGCTATTTATAGAACGCACTAAACTTAGTTAGGGCAGGTTTAAATACAAGGAATCCACCCCTACTTTAACCCTAGCAGAGTATACATATGCAGAGTTAACCTAGAGTAATGACATGTTTAAACAAGGCAGTTATTTGAACGCATTTGTTCAATATGCCTGGAAGTATTTAAGGTGTGTACACAAGCATTTCCCAAGGGTGCTAAAACATAGCTGGAATGAACAGTTATTGCAGCGGATATCCGTCTTCCCTCGCTCCCAGAAGCTATGGAGGTATTCCCTCTGTCAACCTAGACAGTAGCCGCACGTTAAAATTTGATTGACAACTCTTCCCCTCTGTTTTTCTATTTAGAAGAATCATCCTTACTCTTTGGATATAGTAGTGTTTCTTCAGTGTAACGGCAGCTGTGGAACATTGAAGAGGGGGACTGACTCTCACTATGGCTTATTTTGCCTTTGCTATCTGTGTCCCAGCTAGGGCCCCCGATGTACCAGCATTATGGGGTGCGGGGGGGAGAAGATGGCGTAAGGTCCCACAGATGAACAGAGGAGCCTCCAGCAGTCAGCACCAAATCCTCCGCCAAGGATTTCTGGACCCAAAGAGATAACAGCTTTGTTAGAAGTTCCTCAGCTTTCTAAAGAGCCCCCTGACTTATATATTAAGCCTTCAGTGGTGATATAGTTTGAGACTGCCTGGAAGCAGGTGACCTCGTCTCAAACAGCACTCCAAAAAAATATTTCACTAAACCCCTGTCCAGGCAATCAGTAGCTGGCCTGAACACAAGACAGCACATAAATACAGTGGAAAACCACAGCAGCCTGGCAGGAATCTACCCAGGTGATGGGGTAATGCTCCACTGGTTCCTCTCATCCTAGAAGGATGCTCCAGCAGCGAGGAACCATCCCATCATTATAAACAGAGCGCAAATGGCCCCAAATGGATATTGGCATTCCGAGCAGGGAATTAATTTATCACTGAAGCACCATTTTAATATCAAAACAGAAAGGCAATAATCTCTCTCCAAGCACTTTATGCCCATTTAGCAAGCAGCCTTCATGTCCTGCTTTATGGCAATTCTTGTATTTTTTTTTTCCCCTTCTACATCTTGAATAACAAGGCCTTTCCAAACCAGAGTCCCAGTCAAGTGCCAAAATAAAATCTGCCCAATCAAAGGACAAGTAAATTATCACAAGACAGTAAAGATCAAGAAGAGCTAATTATCTATTATTTATTATACTTACTTATTTAAAACAAAGAAGACAACTTAGCACTTGGCAGACAGATTCCTCCCCCTTAAATATTAGTGTCAAGGCAAAATATCTGTTGGCTTGCTTACTACTGTAATGGATAACGAAGAATGTTTCTGATCTACTAATGAGCCTGAATCTCCTCTAGAGTATATCGGAAATGGATGGTATCATTTAAATACAATCAACCATGCAATAGACCCTGTGGGACCTCAGAAGCTGTACTGTCCTAGGTAGCCAGGTAAACTTCTGCTTCTATTTATTATGCTCAACAGTTCCAACACTTCATCATTAAGTTCTGTTGATTTTTCATGGGGACTGGAATAGCAAAAGCACAGCTGTTTTCCATGTTTCTTACATCAGACTCCAGATCTCCAGATCCAGGTCTGCTCCAGCTTACAGCACACGCTAGTAAGTAGAAACCATGGCAGGATCCAGGCTGTTATATTCCAGGACAGGAGAATTTTGCGGTGGATACAGATGTAATTTCACAGCGATAGGTAGCTAGCTCAAAAATTCCCTGCACCTCCATGTCCTCTTCTTAAGCCAAAAGTTGGGGGGGGGGTGGTGTGAAAACCCACACAATTTTTGCTCAGTTGTTAAGACACCAACAATTTTCAGACTCTGTTATTAGCAGGGCATGAAACAGAAATGCTACTGTGCCTGAACAGTGCTAGAGTACATCAGACACTCTAAAAACCAAGCCTGTTATTGCCTCTTGGCCCACAGCTCAACAACTGTGTCAATGACCATGACATCATTAGAAGCGTGTGTCTGTGTCTGTCATGTTGCTGCAGGTCTGCACAACACCAAAATCTGTCTCCAGGAGCTGGCAGCGTGGGGGGTTTCTCCTGTTTCTTTGAAATGTCAGCAGACAGACAGACCTGCTGCAAAAACACCCTGCACACATGGTGGCAGTTGTGGGGGAAATATAGGAGAAATAGTCTTGTGATTGAAGCAGGGTGGAGAAACTGTGACTGCAGTGAGTCTCCTTGCCTTGAGCTGCTGAACTGCTCCTCCTTCGTCACGGGGAGGTGCACAGCCAGGGCAGACCATGAGCACACAACTGGCCAACCCCACAGATCTCCAGAGGCAGCTGCCAGCTTGACAAGAGGCAAGCATGACAAAGGCAACATGTGCAAGACAGCTTTCAGGCTTCAGAAGAACTTCCAGCACTTGGGTTGTTACTGCTGGGGAAGGTATTGCAGCAGAGTGACGTGTACTTAAGGAAGAGGTGCACTGAAGAGCTCCTAGAATCAGCCAGTTGCTGCAGAAGCCACCAAGATGTTTACTCTTGGTTTAACAGGGACCTGAGCTGGAGCCCAACTGTGTAAACCTCCAAAGGGCTCAGATCTTTCTGAAGGGAATGAAAAAACAGACCTGGAGACCAAGGGTGAGCTGGTCTGGGGGAACAGCTAGGGCATGACAGGGTCCCAAAGCACTGGGACCCTGTCAGGTGAGAGTAGCTCATTAAAGCTGGGCACAAAAGGCAACTTTGGATTGAAGGAGGCAAAGGCTCGTACCTCCACCATGCATCCCCCAAATCAGCACCAGCCCCAAGCCATGAACTGCCCAAAGCAGAAGGTGCTGCCCCTCAGCCCAGCAATGGTATTGACCCACTGCACATTGCTGGGGCCTAAAGCTCCCACTAGGAAGAGCTGAGGTGTTCAGCACTGCCAGGACAGAGATGCACATTAAGTTTGTAGCTTGAAAAACAGTAAGGTTGGGAAGATGACAGGTACTGATGGGTTATGGATGAACTGCATAGGGGATCTCTATGCTCCATGCACTGCAGTGATGTCTACATCTCTACCTCCCACAATCCTCCGTGGGAGTCAAGAAAATATTAAATTTATACTATCTTTATGAGATGGGATGACCTTGTCACACACACAACTCTGAACAAGCAACATAATGGCATCTGTTAAAAGCAGTCCAGATCCTCCATAAACTTATCACACATTTGATTTACCATCCACAAGCAGAGGTCTGCAATGAAACGCAAAGCCAAGGTAAACTGCCCAGGCACAGGTCCTGCTGCCAACCTAAAATCAAGGCCAGGCCCTACAGAGGTTTGATTAATAACAGGCAAAGTGCCGAGCAAGCCTAGCACAAACTATAATGCAAATCAAGGTTTCTCACTCAAACTAAGCAGACCTTGGAGGTTTGGCTTGAATTTCCACAGCCGAAGCCTCTCTATCAGGAATGCTCTGAATGCTCCCATGAGCTTCTGTGGCCCCACGGCTGTGCTGGCAAGGATGTCTTCTCCCACATCCATTGCTTTTTGCTTGCCTTCATCCCCACTCCCTCCCAGGCTCACCTGCCCCCAGAGAGCCTTCCACCAGCACATTCACACAGCATGCATTTCTAGTATATGTCCAACAGCGAAAAAAGCCACTCTAGGAAAAGCAGCAGACAACTCCCTTTTCATCAGTTGAAGTGTTTCCACCAAGGGATCACGCAGCCGCCACGGCTTGGACTCCCAACGGCTGGAGGGGAAATGCTGAAAGACACATCCCGTAATGTCACCCTCTTCTTGCTTACTTCCAGAAGGAGCCTCTGTCTGAAACACCGGGACACATCCTCTCTGCCATTCACTCAGATACAACCTCCCATGCTGAGCACCTGCTTTCCATGCAGGAATCCCAGAAAAGAAAACCCAGCAGCCACTACATGACTCGTCCACCCAGAAACTGCTCTACCCCTAGCTCAGAGAGAAGGTTCACCGGTTGAAATCCCAGCTTCCCCGGGCCTTGGGGAATTTTTCTTTTGCTCACACAGGAGCAGAAGGACACTTGCAGGTTTTAAGGACAGAAAGGAGGACTGTGCTCCCACAGTCCGTCATCCCACATCCCCAAGCCCGTGAGCACTGCTTAGGAATTCCTGCACCAGCTATTCCCACCACACAAACAAATGGTACCAAGCTGCAAGCCAGGCTGATAAAATGAGATTAGGAAAGAAATGTAATTCACATGAATATTTTCCTTCCGATTTCACAGCAGAGGCAGGATCAGACACTGCTGCAGTGCAAGCCCAGCCTTCTCCTGCCTGTTAAAGCAGGCAAAACCAGCCCCAGGAGCACAAGTTTCTCCCCCAATGCTGTGAGCATGTGCAAACCAGAGGCTTCCATGGGCAGGGGCTGGCAGAGCCCTGGCAACGCTGCACGAGGGGCCACGGCGACTACGGGGCGGGGGGGGGAAAGAGGAGAACTTGGCAATTCATCTTCAAGTCTGCTTCTGAAGCATCCCTCATTTGTACCAATTAGCCACATTGCTGCATTTGAGAGCATTAGAGATTTTTTTTTTAATCCATCTTTTCATCTTTGTCTATGGCTTCTTTTAAGTTTTCAGGTGATGTGATCCTTACTGCCCCATTCTTTGTTCAGATTACAGTAATTTGTCATTTGTGTGCAGACAGTTTCTTAACTACTCCTGTGTTAGAAATAACCTTCGAAACAATATTGGTTCTTTTATCTCCAGGGTCCTGCAAAGCACGGAGCTATTGAATGGCAAGGCATTAAGGATGCAAAGTAACCCCCATAAGGCAACACATTAAACGTGAGCTCTCTTGCTATGGAAATGGAATGATTGTACAGTAAAATTGCTCAAATCCAGCCTGGGTTAGGAATAAAACCCTGCTTGAAAGAGGTTCATGGCACCAAAGCTGTTTTATCATCTGTAGCCTTAATTTTGGAGGCTGGAAAAGTACTGTAATCGTTTTAGTTTATTGACAATTCAGGCATATTCACTCATTCTTTTGCATTTTCTTTCCCTCAGCACAGTCATTCGTGGAGCTGTACGCTTCAAGGCCAGACAGGAGTACAATTGGGATGATCTGGTTTTAGCTGCTGTGTAACAGAGAAGAATGAGAGATAACACCGTGAAGCCACATCAAATCTACTGGCATTATGTAGTTACTCCCAAGAGTCTCAAAAGACCTGGTGGGGGAACTCTGGCCCTGTGATTTTATTTCTAGCTTTTCAAGACTTCAAGAAGTCCCAAGGGATTAGATTACGGTAACATAATTCCAACATTCAAAAGAGCAAAATGAGCAACCTGCGGCACCATAGCCCAATTAGCCCTGATGCCAGCGCAGAAGAGCAGTACATTTAAGACTAGCAGGGAATTACAGGCTAGCACGCAAAGAGCGCAAGTCCCCATAAACCCCGCTTTTGGTGGAGTTGTCAAATCAAGGTATCTTTTTTTTGACAAGATTATAGGCTCTCTGGATAAGCCAACTCTGCTGAGAGCGCATGCTTGGATTTCTCAAAGGCATTCAGTTCAGCATCATGCAATGGCTTTATTTAAAAATATGCATCCTAGGTAGTAAGTAGAGCACATGTTACATTACAAGTTGCCTGACACATTTTAAATGTAGCTGTCACAGGAAGATATTTGGGGTCAAGGTAGCATTATAACTAATGGTTTTCCCTGGGGACCTGCTCTTAGGACCAAGTCATCCCCCTTTTTTGGAGATGCAGATGCGGAAAATAAGAGTTATTCACAAGGAGAGATCCCTTCTTCCTCATTAGCACATCACTTATCAACATATTAGTCACAGCTTCTTTTTCCATTGCAGGCACAGGTTTTCCTAGGAGGGCAGGGGCATCTCCCAAGCAACACCTCATATCGGCACATGCATGTGGCTATGGGCATGTAAAGCAGCCCCCACCCATATGGATCTCCCCATAGAATCATAGAATCGCTTTGGTTGGAAAAGACCTTTAAGATCATCGAGTCCAACCTTTAACCTAACCCTGCCATCCCACCACTAAACCATGACCCTTAGCACCTCATCTATCCTTCTTTTAAATACCTCCAGGGATGAGGACTCTATCATCTCCCTGGGCAGCCCATTCCAGAGCCTGACAACCCTTTCTGTGAAGAAGTTTTT
>JAKFQP010000050.1:2369761-2387953 GCA_023375905.1 Nycticorax nycticorax | reverse complement strand
AATCAGGTTGGTTAGGCAAGACCATGAATCTTTCATGAATCTGTGCTGACTGGGCCTGATCCCCTGATTGTCCTCCATGTGCCTGGTGAGCACACTCAAGATGAACCTCTCCATAATCTTCCCCGGTACTGAGGTCAGGCTGACTGGTCTGTAGTTCCCTGGATCCTCCTTCTAGCCCTTCTTGAAGCCACACCACAGATCATTTCCCAGCCAGCTGGGATCCCAATACCATTTACCCAGGAGAATAAGTCAGGGCGTTCAATTAAACCAGAGATCAAAGGGGGTCTGAAACTCCCATCGCTGAAATCCTGCAAGAAGTTCCACCAAAACCGCTCAGGATGACAAAGGTGGAGCTGATCCCACATGGATTAGGGGCTGGACTAGATAACCTCTTGAAAGCCCTTTAAACTCCACTTTCTACAGTTCCTTTGACACACAAATCTTAGGTCCAGTTTTCAAAAAAATAGCTCTTAATTTTAACACAAGCCCAGCAAATATAAGCTCAAAGAGTTACTTATATAAATGCTACTCTGCAGGCGTTGAAAGTCCTCATTTAGGGGTGCAATGGGACTGGTAATTAAATTTACCACACAATCAGGCATCTGACAGAAGATGCTACAGGTGGAGCTCTAGCTAAGGTCACCTTGCCCACGTCTCTCCTCAGTGCACCACAGATTTGGCTCCTTAACCTGTCAGAGGATTCCTGGGTCACCTTAACCAGCTTGCCACCTACAACGCAGCTCCACATCTATAAACAGGGGACACCACCACCCTCCTCAGACCAGCTGACAGGCACTTTGCAGCACAGTGGGGAGGTGTGGTTTGCTTTATTCTGTACTTCAGCGCATGTCACGCTCCGCTGTCTCGTTCTCCCTTAGGAGATGAAAAGCACCCATGAAGAGCAACAGGCTCATCTCAGTACCCAAATACCATTGCTTACCACCGGGGTTCAGCACGATGCACACAGGCAGGCTCAGCTGGAGCTTCTCCCATATTGATGGGGCACGCCTTGACCCCACACTTCTTTTCTGAAGGGAAATGACAAACCACCACAGGGGTACAGTCACACTTGCTCCAGCTACCGAAAGCAACAGATACCAAGGGCGATAGAAGTGGAGGAGAGCGAAAGACACATCCACTGCCACCACAATGGTCATCGAGGGTTAGTGCCAAGACTCAATGATACTGGTAACACTCTATGCTCACTTCTTCCAAAACATCCCAGCACAGGATGAGGAAAAAAATCTCCCCTCTGGGATGAGCCTGCTTGCTCCTCACTCTGTCAAACTCAGGGGAAGATGGATGGCACCTAAAAGTCACTGGTCAGAGGAAGAAGAGGGTCATAGCCCAAAGGCCATCCATTGACATCTGAGGACATCAGCTGAACAAAGAGGGAGCGAGCACCGAGGCCACGCTGGAAACCCCTTTGGAGCTGTAACCTCCATCCATCAAACACGGCAGAGCAGGGGCCATGGCAGCATCTTTCAGTCTCCAGCAATGGTAGCAGGTCCATGAATATGTGCAAAACACCACAGCAATAGGATTTATCTCAAGTTGTGCTCCTGGAGGTGTCCTACCTACCGCTACTTAGGGAGGCATGCAATGTGCAAAGAGCCTTACGTTCCAGGCTCACAGGAGCGGTCACTAAGCCTTGCTGGCTGCTTCAGCTTTTTGGGCAGCCCACATGAATTACACAACCCAAATCCTGGGCAATGCGAAAGAGATTTTGTGGTACAAATACAGACAGCCGTAGTCATCCCAGGCTTCGGCAGCATTATATATAACCAAGGAGGAATGCAGGCAGCTCTGTCCATGCATGCCTAAGGAATTATTTCAAACATGTTCAGGGGATTTAGAGCCAGCGTTTATGAAATAGTTGAGGCATGTGGTAAGAAGCGTAACAATTAAAATATTGATGAATAACAGGTTAGGTCCATGATATTTGCTGGAGGCTTGCCAGCACCAGGCCAGTAAAGGTGCAGATTGGCCACCTCGGCGCAACCTGCAGCAGGGAGAGTTGCGAGCAAGGAGCAGATGCCAGGGACGATAGGTCCTTACGCCTCCCTGGGCTCAGCCTCACCCCTACAGTTATTCTCCAGCCACCTGCACCAGCAGTTTACTAGCAAGACCCTCTCTTCTGTGCCCTTCTAGAAAAGCTACAGCCCAGATGTTATTGGGCTCCTTTAGGGTGCACACATGTCCCCAGGGATAAATCAGAGGGCCTTCACCAGCAGAATTAGCAGGAAGCTAATGATCTCCATCAGGACTTCCCCCACCTACTTCAAATTGGAAGTAGGAGAGCAACCCACTACCCTCTCCCCATCATTCTGTGGGGTCCATCTCACCATCCCTGAGTGAACCCCAATTTCCAGCAGGCCTGCCAGCAACACCTATTGCTCTGTGTAGAGTCCTCAGGGCAATTAATTAGCCAATTTGTCACAACTCTTCTGAGCCATAACACAGCCAGCCCGCTGCACCAGGACAGGGCTGTCCTGTACCTTCTTCCTCAGCACAGGAGGGCTGGGGGGACAGAGGTCTGGACCATGAGGGAAGACACATCCTAGAAATGGGGGCACCCCATGGCAACAAAACCCCAAACCGAAGATGTACCTAATATGCTGCAATTTCTAGTGGAGACCAATCCATAAGATCAGACTAGAAACATCCCAACATAAAAAGCCCCCAAAAGCATGCAATATGAAATCCAGCTCCTCAGCACCAGGAGTTTATCCCCACAGGTCGCTCCTATTGCATGGCGCTGCTCTCAGGCACAGAGAGCCCTTGACTTGCAGGATGCAACCACAGGACACAAGGAAGGAGAAATCCGCTCACCTCCGCAGGAGCAGCCACCGGCCTGGGACAAAGCGCCTGAGCCTGGAGTCTCTCCAGAAGAGTTTGCTGCTGCCATCCGCAATCTTGCATTTCCAAGGCTGGGTAAACCTTGCCAGCATGGAAACTCCTGATGAAATAAAGCATTTCTAATCAATAACCGGTTTGGGAGACACTTGGATTTTCTCCAGGATGAAGCCCTGCTGCAAACAGGCAGTGAGGGTGTTTTCCCTCGGCAGATCATGGTTCAGTTTGTCAGTACAGCATGGTAACTTGCAGCGAGGGGGGTAGGGGGGAGATAAAAAGAAAGCAAAGCAAAGCTGCTAGGGATTTATATTCTCACCACCACTTCACACATTAGAGATTCCCAGCATTCTTCATTATCCCAGCCTGGGTTGCAAATAATGGCTCTAGATCACTGCATCACCCTGCCTCCATATCATGCAGGGTTTAATCCCCACACTTTTTTTTTTCTACAGTATTTGTCACAACAGCATTCCCATCAACAAATGGAATCTGACACCTCACTTTTATTCCAATTCAAGCTAAAAACTGACTTAAGTTTTAAAAGAAAACTTACTGATATTTAAGAACATTGCAATTGCCTACCCAGTCACTGGGGCATTATGAACCACAGCTTTCTGCAGCAAGCAGAGGCTAATAAATGGAATTACAATCATAGGAGAGAAGGGAATTTAAAATTCAGTGGTAGGGATTTTTCTTTCAGCTAGAGAAACCTTCTTACTCAGCCTAGTAGTAAACAGCAAGCACCAAACCCGTGCAACTTTATCCCACATTTCCCTGTAAGCAGCACTTAACCAGCCAGGTGTTCAGCTTAATGAGAAAGCAGTACCCGGGGACACCACCACCATCTCCAAACTCTCCCAGCATTCATACAAGGGGAAGGCTTCAGAATAAAATAACCAGCCAGAAAAGCCTCTTGGAACAGGTTGCCCCCCTAAGCCCGTGGCTTTCCACCCCCTTCCCAGCACACCCCCACCATGTACGCACCTCCTAGGGCTCAGCATCCTGCACCAGCCACCCACAGACCTTTCCAGCAGCTTTCTTGCAGGGCTGCCATAACACACCTCCCTCCACCCCCCAAAAACCCCCAGCTGGGGGTGCTTCCACCATTATCTCTCTCCAGCCCCCACACCGGGTGGAGCTGAGCCACCAAGCTAGCTCCCTTAAAGGGTCTGCAGCCCCTCTGCTGGGACTTGGTGTAGCTACAAAATGTTTCACGCTAGGACAGGCTAGGTATCAACATCCTAATGTATTCTGCTTGGTTGCTCTGGAAAGGTGGGAATTCAGTGCTGCTGCTGCAGTGTCCCAGAGCTCCTCGCCATGCAGACTGCATTTTGCATCCTCTTTTCTCCTACTTTATTTGCTCCCTAATAGATTTAAGGTGCCACACGCAGCTTTGCATGCCTTTCTACCTCTTGAAGTAAAGGATCATTTTATTTTTATGTATATATTCTTGGTTTTTAGCCCTAGAACCTTCTGGCTGCGCCCACAGTGTGGCCACCATGTTACCTCCTCCTCTGAGTCAGGGATGCTGAATCCTGCCCTGTCTCTGTAGGGGACTGCTCTGATCTGCTGGGGAACAGGCCTAATACTAGGATAGGCTACAGCTACGCGGTAGAGATTCAAAGCCCGGGTAGAGAGAAACCCCAGGGATTTCTATCCACAGGTTCATTTCAGGCCATCGATAGCCCTTAATGATGTTCCTGGGAAGAAGAGGAGTCCAGGCACGTAATAAAATTCGGGAGTGAAATTACACAATTGGCATCTCCCGTCAGTACAAAGAGAAGCAGCTGGTACATTCCAGTGTTGCTCTTTTCCCCCTCATTACAAGGATGGAGTTGTAAAGAGTGGGGCTGGTGCTCTCAAACCAAGTAGGTCTGCTTTGCAGGGATTTTTCAACCTCTGCGCTCCCCAATTCCCACATGGTAGAGCGGCGTTACAGTCAAAACGAAGTAATCCTTTGATAAAGTACAGTCATTTATTTGAAAAGTGTAGTCTCGCCATTAAAATGCAAATGAAATGAGTGCTAATATATTAACTTGGGATGGGAGTTGAAATGGCTTATGACAAGCGTGCTTTCATGTGGAATATAGTTAAGCGATAACAGCGGTGTGTAAGAGAAAGTGATGTTCAGATGTACGTGTTTGTTTCTTGTAGATATTAATGAAGGGCAATGCTTAGAGAATATTATTATTTCCTCATCTTGTCTTTCTTTCGTCCCTCCTGAGTTCAAGTCTACTACTGAGAGGTCCCTCCCAAGGGGAGTTTGATCAAAAGTCATCTTTGATGAATGATCTGAGTCCACACCAAACTCGACACAAAAGCTGAAATGTATTTAATGATCTCCTTTGAAGAGGAGCAGAAGGTCCCCCTCCACCCCCAGCAGATATCCCATGTGCTGCAGTTGGTGTGAGAGCTGATTCAGAAAAAAAATGGAAAACCTTGAGCTCTTCCATTCATTTCCCAGGGATATCCCTTGGGAGTGTGGACAGCGTCTGGGTGGCTCTGGGTCTTCTCTCTGGAAAGAAACCTGTCCTGGGATGTAGGGACAGCACCAGGGAACTGGATGGAGCAGAGCAGCCTTATTGCCACTATTCACGAGAAAAACCTTCTGCACAGAGCATGAACCCAACAGCCCTGAACGAGATAACGTGACACCTCCGACACCAGCCAGAGGAGCCCAGGCTTTCGATGCTGTGAGGTGGATACCCATGGTCAGACTCTGGTGGAGCCTGGCAGCAGGGCCCATTTCTCCTCTTTCACGGGGCATGGGCTGGATAAACCTGTGACAACTCTGCATTTCTAAAACTAAATGAGTCTAAATGAGATTCTGCAAGCGTGGTAGCCACGTGCAAACACATCGACCACCCAGCAGCTCTTCAACTTCTGCACCCACTGCTGCCTCTTTGCAGGTTGATGACCGCAGGATCGTCCCTAGCACCAACCCCAACCTCTTTCACCCGGACCTAAGTCCTCAGAAACAAAAGCCACTCAGCCAGACAGGACATGTTCCTTGAATTTTACTTTTCCAGATTGGGTGCCTTTACATTTTTCAGCAATTCCTTGGCTTTCCTCTGTGCCACAGACCTTCTTCACCTGCCTAACCATCTAACTTCAGGCTTCTGAGACACCCATGGTAAGGGTCTTGGCTCCCACCATGGTCAATGGAGGGAGACAGGTGCCTTGAGAGGGCAAGAGAGCACATTTAGGGTCTATATCCCCTATAGGAGAGGTCTATCTACAGAGGAGCCCAAAGCAATCAGGGACCCTGCTTGGGCACCCAAACCTCCTAAAACCATGGGCACAACCTCAGCCCCAGCTCAGGCTCTTTCCCAGCGCTTCTCAGCTCAGGGCGTGGCAGCAGAGCCTGAGCCATCTGGAAAATGCTGCAGCCAGAGCCCCCGTCGCTAGCTCAGGGGGGAACTACAGTGACAGCGCTGGGAAGAAACGCAGCCATTTCTGTGCCTCAGGCTGGCGCCAGCTGCGTAGAAAGCCATTTCCAGAGCAGAACTGCTTCAGCTTAGCTTCTCATCCGTATGCAAAGCACTGCTAATCACACAGGACACTCGCTTTTCAGATTTGCTTATTTTCGCACTTTCTTGGCCGTCGTCAGCAAAGAACACACTGCTCGCTGGGCTCTCCCCACTGTGCCCCCTCCTGTGCGCTCGCTGGCTGCTCTGGCTGCCCCAGCGTGGTGGGCACGTTGCACATGGACATTCACAGGCAGGAGCAGAGCACTGAGAGAAGCAGCCGTGGGAAAACACCAGTGCTGCAGAGTTGCAGCACCAGGGCTGCAGGATGTTCTGTCCAGAGGATGTTTCTTGCTCTATCTGTGTATAAAGCTGAGCGCCTGCACGCAGGGAGGGCTCTGGTCAGCAGCTGGGGGTCCTGGGGGTGTTCAGCCTGGAGAAGAAGAGGCTGAGGGGAGACATTATCGCTCCCTACAACTGCCTGACAGGAGGGGGGAGCCGGGGGGGGTCGGGCTCTGCTCCCAGGGAACGGGTGATGGGATGAGGGGAAATGGCCTCAAGTTGTGCCAGGGGACATTTAGGTTGGACATTAGGAAAAAATTCTTCCCTGAAAGGGCTGTCAAGCACTGGAAGGGGCTGCCCAGGGAAGGGGTCACGTCCCCATCCCTGGGGGTATTTAAAAGCCAGGCAGACGAGGTGCTTAGGGCCAGGGTTTAGTGGTGGGATGGCAGTGTTAGGGGAACGGTTGGGCTTGGTGATCTTAAAGGTCTTTTCCAACCCAAACAATTCTGTGATTCTATAAATATCAAATAATATCAGTTTCACTGAGATCTTATCAAGTGCCAGGACTTTTTACATTTCATTCAAACACAACTGATTTTTATCAACCTGCACCTCATTTCAGTGCAAAATCAGGACCTGGAGTTGTACTGAACAGCCAATGCCTTGTGCTATTTTCCTCCTCTTTCTTGCACAAAGGAAAGGGAAACCAAAGATGTTTCTGGAACATTGGTTTTCTTTGCTAGGTGCTATTTGCATTCAACAGAAGTCATGTTTCCACCACAGCTAGGCTGGGAAAGCAGAAGAGTCCAACCTGTTGGATTACGTAGCCTGCCCCTGTATGACATCAGCTACTGAGCATCACAGAAACAGAACATGCTCAGCGCTTCAGTGCCGTGGGGGTCCATGGATAATCTCTAAAGGGTCTGTAGCAGGCAGTCAGGGAAGGCAGCTATGTCAGAGAGCTTGCACCCTGTACACAAACACCCTAAAAATATATGTAGAGATATATAGTTGGGGTTTTGTTTTGTTTTTAAGAGGATAAAGCATACTTGACTAACATTTCAGGGTTTATGATTGCAGGAAGGGCAGAGGTTTGGGCCCCTCTTTGCCTTGCAAGGATTCCAGGGATGACCTAAAGTTTTTCCTTTCCCCAACAGCACTTTACTACCGCAGCCCCTGACAGCTTTTTAAACACATGGCCACACGGCTTTTTTATTCACCTCTTCCCACCTTCCAAAGGTGCAATGAGCAGGGCTCACGCAGAGAAAATACTCCCTGTCCTGCCTTCCTCTCAACACGAGCTGCGGGTAGAGAGGTGCAAATTTTGTCTTTACACTGTTATGAAGGCAGGTGCTTGCCAGCATCTGAAATAACTGCTTGACACTTTGAAATGAAATCCTCTTGCTATCGCCACCCCCTTCCCTATGCTATATTTATGCACATACAGGTTTGTTATTGTAGGGTTGCTCATAAGTGCTCTGGCTTCGTCTCCATTACACAAAAGATTTTTTCCATCAAAACAGCTAATTAAAGTTCATACTCTTGTTGTGAGATCATTGTCTAGACATAGAATTATAGATTTTGCCTAGATACACCTAGTTGAGATAAAGCCAGCCAGTCACATCTAGGTAACACTATCTTATCACTGTTCGCAGCCTACACCAAGGTAAAGATCTCCAGTTAATTATCTCTGTGTAAACACACCTCTCCTTTTGTAGTGAAGACATACCATGTGATGCACATGCTTGATCTGCCTGGCTTTGGTTGTTATTATTTTTATTATAAAGTTGTCATTGGCTTCACCTACGTTCTGTTGTTACTTTACTGCTGTGAGCCAGGACAAGACTGCCAAAAATTATTTGCAGTTCTCAATTTGCATAAAGAAATGCAAACATATTCCAGCAGCACTGGGAATCTTTTAGTTCAGTTTTGCAAGTGTTTCCTTCCCAGGAAGGAAATGCTGTTTGCAAGGACATTTTTGGAGATGAGAGACTCATTGGGAGTGCTCATGAAGAGGTCTATTTGTAGGTGGCTCCGTATTTGAACGGGTGCTGGGGAGAGCACAGTGGCAGAGAGGTTAAAGCCTCTGTCCAAGAGAAGGGAGGGAAACCCCCCAAAAAAGGCTACTCCCAATTACCCCATCCATAAGTAAGCACCTTGTTATTACCCAAGCTCAGGATGTGCCTTCCACGCTGCAGCCCTGGCTGCAGAAAGCACCGCAGCTTACCCAGCCTGGGGCAGGCTGCAGTAGCTCTGCAATCAGAATCGAGCTTGTTCCTCCCATGGATCACCCTGACATTTCCCAATGCAGGGTGCAATATTGGGGTTAAGATCTTGTTTTGCTCCATGTGTTGTATTTACGTGCCTTGGAGCAGTTTCTGCCGGACAGACATTTGCATGTTCTCGGGACAGAGACATTTGACGTTGCAGAGCATGTCATGGCAAATACCTTTGGCAAGATGACCAAAATTTTAATGAAGCAACCTGTGCCTTAACTTAGGAAAGGGGTTTTGAATTCCTTTACACTCATCCATCTGCACCAAAGCCCTTGATGTTGCCAGACCCACCCAGGGAATGAAGGAGCTTTGAACCCTGAGACCTTTGCCACTGACCAACTAGATGAGCCCAGGCACATCATTTAACTGCTTGCTGGCTCAGATTCCCAAATGCAGACACCAACCATATAGAGAGACAACTCTCTGGAGTGTTCCAAGGCATTTTTTTGGCAAAGAACTTTATCATCTTTGGACAAAAGGTGCTACAAGCTAGTAATATATTTGTTTTGATTACAGTGACAGCAAAGATCCCACAACTGCAGGTCAGTGCATCTCTGTACACCAGCCAGTTACCGCACTTACATTTATTTCTGCCTGCTTTTGTTTTCAAATCCATGCAAGCGCCTGACACCTGATCCGTGCTAAAATTAATCCTATATCCTCTTTGGAGAAGATAATTTTCACAAAGCCTCCACAAATCCTTGCACGGCCAAAAAACCATCTCCGTGAAGTTTCAATTAGCATGTGCATTGCGAGGTGCAGAAAGCAGAGAAAGCCTGGAAAAGCGGGATAGAAAAGATCAGATCATCGCGGGGCCATTCTCATGTCGCGTGTTCACACTGCAGCAGTCAGCCCTTGAGACACACTCAGGAGTTAAAACTCTTGCTCTGTTAATCTGTAGCCAGAAATACCTAGAGATCATGCCAGCATTTTCCCTGGAAAGTACGTACTACTTTTGCGGCTGCCACCCCGCGCTGGGGCATCTTGCTGTCAGACCGGGGTGGACCACCAGATAATTTTCTGGTTTGTGTGGGCTCCGGGAGCTACAGGGCTGTGACCATGACCAGTAACGGCACTGGTGCATCCTGTGCCGACAGCGCCATGGGAGCAGTGGTGCCTGCCTGTAGTCAAGGGGCATTGCCTGCAGCATCCCACGTCCCATGGCATCAGGAGCTGCGAGAGACTGTTAAGGGTCGTGCTATATGGCACGACCATGCGTAGGTGCAGAGTCTCCTGAAGTCCAGTGAAACCCCTCTCTTTTCTTAGGAAAACAATAATTGAAAATTCCTGATGTGACAGTGCCTGTGTGAGAAGCAGTGAAAGGCAGAGAGGGAGGAAAATAGTAAAACCGTGCATTTCCCCATGAAAAATTGTGATTTTGCAAACAGGATGCATTCCTTCAGATAATTATTCCAGTGGAAAAATCTCCAGCTAGCTCTAGTACTTACCACACTCCTGGCACTTAATGATACGTCTTATGGCAGCCATCACTTGTAACACCGTGGCACGTTGTCGGAGGGGATTTTTATTGCAGTTTGTTGTAGCATGAATTGCAGTGGAATAACATAATGTACTTTGAGCTGGTCCCTACTGCAGAAAAAGAGATCTCCCATTTGGGATCAAGGTACAATGATATAAAACCAGAATAGCTCACATTTTGCAAAAACGTAAAGCTCCAGCAAGGCAGCAGACATTTTTCCTGGTGGAAGACAGACCAGAGCCTTACCCTGCTTGAAAGAAATCCTGCTACATGTCTCACAGAATGAGCTTTCCCTACCTTCGCCACCTGTTAGAAAACATTCTTCTGGGCTTCTCTAAATGAAAACTATACACGCGCAATATCCAATATATACAAATAACCCTGCTTAACATTGACCTGGCATTGAAATGTGAGTGGAGCTCCCATTGGGTTACAAGCAGCATCGGCTCTTCGTGTGCTGTCTCTGGTCACGTACAGACTCTGGAGCCAAAACAGCCTGAAAACCTTGTGGGAATCGGTTGCCCCCCTTGCCACTCCTTCCCCCTCTACCGCTTTGGAAACCCCCCGGCTGGAGGCGGTTTGACGGAGCACAAGCAGGACTGACAGCCCTGCGCAGTTGTTCCAGCTGCTGGAACACGCTCAGTAACCTTAGAAACGAGAGAAAACAAACCTGGGAGTCCCACAGAGCTGGTTTTAAGGTTCCCATTCATCCCCAAGCATAAAACTCACAAAATGCACTTTAAAAATGCTCAGCCCCTCTTCCTTACCTCCCACTCCCCCATCTGTCCAAACTGAGCCCTTTGGGGGCTGGATCCTGCAGGGTGCCTAGCATGGCCAAGCACCAGGCTCCTCTCCACAGCTCTGCAAGGTGCTTGGCCATGGGGGAGGTGGTGCTGAGCCCCCCCCCAGGATCAGGCCCTGCCAAAAGAAGGGGGGGCAGGAGCAGTAGCACTAGCAACAGGGAGACAAAAGACAATTGTTCCCCAACAATTCAGAGGGAGGGAGCCCTGAAGTCCCTCCAAGCCACTTGATTTATGGCTCGCAATAATATGTGTTGGAGCACCACAACCCAGAGTGCTGTGCGGCGTGACCTGTAAAAATAAGTCTATTAACCCTAATCAATCTCCCATTATCCACCCTCATCCACAATTTAGCCAGCAAAGGAGTCACCAAGGCCCCTCAACTTGGTTTGAACTAATCCCATTGTCTTTCTTAATCAGGGGCCATGAAAGAGGAGCAGCTTCCTCGCAGGGCAAAATTATCACTCGGTGTTTAAAAAAAAAAAAATTGGGGCAAGGGAGGTGGTATGAAGGCTCTCCTCTTTCATCTTTTAATGAGAAAACGGAGAATTGTTTTCGTTCTGAATTGCCGAGGCTAATTGAAGCCTGGGCTGTGGGTATCAGTTCCCAGGGCCGGTGGGGAGCGCTGGGCGCAGCAGTAGGTAAAGTGCTCTGACAAAACTTGCTGTTGCAATTAGTAAAAACACATATTCAGATGATGTGCTTTATTAAGGAAGCTAATTATTAAGTTTATCGGCAATGTGATGCGGCTTGGCTTGGCCCTGCAGGACCCCTCCCCATGCAAAAGGGGAGAGCTGCTCTGGCCTCAGAAGGACAAAAGGATCTGGCGTGTCGCTTGTACGGACTCACTGTAATGGATTCAGCAGAAAATGTCACTTGAATCCAGACCAGGAAAACCAGGAATACAAAGCCGCTTTTTGACTGAGGCCTTTTCTTTCCTTACCAACCCTTCCTCCCCATGCTTTTTAAAAAAAACAAAAAAAACCACAAAAAAAACCCCCAAAACCAAGACAGCCCCCCCCAAAAAAAACCCCTGGAGGTCCTATCAAACTGGCAATGCCCAAAATAGCAGTAAATCAAGAAACCCTGTAATGGTCCCTGTTGGTCTCTCATACAGCAGGGTAGTACTCAGCAATCCAAATGTACTCCATGGTGAAACATCCACTAAATTAGTCCCGTAGCAAGTTAATTTGCTTTTGCTCTTTTACGTTAATCAAAAAGGAAAGACAAAGTGGGGACATTATCTTGCTAGAAATGAAAACAACCCTTGCAAAATTTCCCCTTTTTGGCATGAATTAGAGCAGAAGCAAACACACCACAGGGCTCCAGCAGATCTTTCAGGATTAATTACGATGTTCACTAGCAGCTCAGCATTTCCTTGTAAAATTACATTTTTCAAAACTCTCTCCCATGCGCACACAAGCCTGTTGCCACCTTCCAGTGTCCCCACACGGCTGGAGGACCAGACCTCTTGCAGCTCCATGGTCTTTCTCTTTCAAGAGCACACAAAAAACCTCAAGCAGACTCAGAGCAAAGGGATGAACTTCACAAATATCACCCCTCTCAGCTGAAGGCACCTCCATAAAACTGAAGAGCTGGACCCAAGGTGGAATCTGAGCCCCATGGAGATGCCCGCCCCGAGGAAGGGGCTCAGGAGGTTCTACCAGCCCCAAGGAGCAGCTTCAAATCTGCCCTTGCCTCTACCTTAGCTCTGAGACAGGAGCAAGCTCCCTCCAAAGCCGGGATGAAACAATGCCCAGCCCAAGCATCGCCCTCACTCCAGCACGCCGGTGGATGGGTTTCATTGTGACTTTGGGCAAACATAAATTATTGCATGGTGCAAGAGGGGACAAACCTCATATGCACAAAAATACCCGTGCACAGCAGACAGTTTGAAGTATGAAGGTTCCCACATAGAATCACAGAACGCTTTGGGTTGGAGGAGACCTTTAGAGGCCATCCAGCCCAACCTCCTGCAGGGAGCAGGGACACCTTCAACGAGATCAGGTTGCTCACAGCCCCCTCCAACCTGGCCTGGAATGTTCCCAGGGATGGGGCCTCCACCACCTCTCTGGGCAACCTGTGCCAGTGTCTCACCACCCTCATTGTAAAGAATTTCTTCCTTAGATCCAGTCTAAACCTACCCTGGTTTAGTTTAAAACCATCACCCCTTGTCCTGTCACAGCCAGTCCTGCTAAAAAGATTGTCCCCATAGAAAGGAAGAGGGACAGACACAGTGATACTCGGTAACGTGCCCTCCCTCCAAAAGGAACAAGCTTGAAGTGAGTCATCTGGACTTCACGAGGTGTCAGAGGGCCCGTGTTGGTGCACGATCGTCTCTGGTTTGATCCGTGCATTTAGTGACAGGCCCTCAGGCAACCAGTCTGCGTGAGAAATGATACCTATTAATGGAGCTGTGGGGACAGGGGCTCTCCCGGAGTGACAGAAAATATCAGGTCTGGCCCACATATACTCCGGCACCCTCCCCACAGCCCTTCAGATGCTTGCACGCACACGCTTTGCTTTATATAGGTGGGAAGGTATGGATAATTATATCTGTGCCTATGCAATGCACTCCGCTTTTGCCTCCAGAGAGAGGAAAGCACTGACACCCTTTTTAGAAGGAACGCTGAAGATACTCTCTGTTATGGATTGGGTAAGCTATTAGATTTATTTAATGAATTAAGATCCCGACATGTTATTTACAGGATGTCTTTGGAGATAGAGTTGTAACTCATGGCCTGCCACGGGAAATTCTCCGCACTGAGGCTTTGAGGAGAAAGCATTCATTTTTTTATGGTGTCTGCTGGGGAGGGAAATTAATGCTAAGAAGGCAGTGATAATTTGCTGCTTTATAGGACTGAATTATCACCCTGTCAGCACTGAGACGAAAACCCTGAGCCATGAACAAATATACTTTTGCACCTGAAGCTGGCTGGAGCAGCTACCATGAGCTCACATCACTTCACGTCGGCTCTGTTGTTCCAGTAATTAATTCTGAAGTCTCCTGGATTTCACCTTGTCCTTTCCTTTGCTGGGCATGCCTTAATTTGGCACTGTGGTATTCCATGCTCCTCCTTCAGGCTCATAAATCACACGCAAACCCTTCCTGAAAATAAAAAGGGTATCTGTTCTCCTCTTGATACACATGCACAACTTCCCGGAGAGTTAATGTGAGTTTGGCATGTGCATGGGAGACGTGGCTCAACCCCATGGACGAAAAAGTCATTGACATGGAAAAATAATTGCAAGAGAAACAGCTCTCCAAAAAGCAGGAGTACTGTGACTTTGGATCAAATACGTTATGTCATATTATAAAATAGTTTTATCTGGCATTATCTGTTCTGTGTTTGCTGGGAGGTTGGAGCCCTTACCTGTGGTCTACACCTTTCCTTGAGGCATTTCTTACCATCCCTTTTCCCCACTGCATTTACTGACATGGGGAAAGGTACGGATATTTCTCTAATTGCTCCCAGATGTTGAAGAAAGGTCTTTTGTCCTGCAACCACACAGGGGTCAAAGGGATGTGGAATGAGAGATGATGTAGTGAAGAACTCCCGTTGGTGAGGAGGTGGTTGTGGGCCTCAGTATTCCTCTTCCTCAGGCTGAGCAGTCCCTACTGATGGGCTTGAGCATCAGCTGCAGGCTTCTGGACTTCTACTCTGGATGCCCAGCATGAAAAGGTGTGGATTTACCTCAGGGGCAAAGGACATCCCTCTTTCCTCCAGAAAAAAACTACTGCTGCTGTTCATTCCTCTGAAACACATGAGGCTCCTGGGCAACAACTTCTTCAGCGCGGGCTCCAGGCTGCCTCCAACCTGAAGGGTAGATGCAGATAGGGACAAATGGAGCTAAATTTGTACTGGGAGGCTGAGCTGGTAGTTAATCAGCCAAGGATTCAGAATACACTTAAAGCACTCACTTACATGCTCTCAGTACCCTCCCCTTATGTACAATTACAGACCTACAAAGAGAAGCAATCGATTTTTCTCTTCTGTCAAGACGCACCGTATAATTAAATAACAACACGCTCCCACGTGGCACAGGGGCCATGCTGGGCAAGGACAAGGCACCCCTACACCAGCATGCATTTGCCATTTTCTATGTCCAGGTACAACTCCAGCGGCCCAGCCGCCTGCCAGCACATGGGATTTTCCAGCTGTCGATATTGGCCTGAGGTTGCTCCCACGGCAGGTAAATAGTCAGGGTAATGGTGTGTACTTTGGCCGATTGAACCTTCAGCAGCAAAGAGACATTCTGCTTGAGCAGGCAGAGAACACAGCCCAGGACTGTGGCTCTGCTCATTTTGCAGAGCAGGAGGCGCTGAGATGTCTCTCTGTCACTCTGCTGTTCTGCAAAGCCAACAGCTCTGATAGAGCAAACCAGAGCTGATCAAATGCTTTCTGATGACCTGAATTGCACTTTTTCCCATCCCCCAAAATGCTCATTCATCAAAAGTGCAAATTCTGCTAAACTTGGGCCAGTTGCAACAAGCCAGGCAGCATTTAAGCAAAGGACTGTTTTGACATACCAACCGCAGGGTGCTTCACTCAACACAATTTAGTCTCAGACTTCTCAGGCATTTCTACAGCAAATGGCTATTTTTAAAAAAAGGTTTAAAAGGTTTATTTTGATGAGTTATTTTCCATATTTCAGGATCTGAATTTTATGTGCCCATTTGGAATTGGCATCTTTATCAAACTCCTGGATTTTTTTTTTTTTTGGGGGGGGGGGGAGCATCTCCCACCAAACCATAACAACAACAAGAGGGGGATTTCAAAATGACCATAGAATCGGTGGAATGGCTACCCACTGCTCAGGGATCAAGGAACAATTGCACTTTATTCATCAATATTTGCAAAAAGCTCTGGTATCCTTGGATTCACGCAGCTCTAGATGGGTCATGGGCAATTATTTGAATAAAAGGAACCAGTGGGACAATGTTGTTCAGCCCTGAAGTCATAGAAAGTTGTTAGGGAGTTTGGCATCGAGGGTGGTGGAAAGGGAGTGTGAAAGCCGATTATCCAGCTTGGATTCTCCCTTGAGTAATTCCATCATTCCCATTTAGCTTTTATTTATTCTCTAGGAAGCCTGATTATAAATCAGAATCAGGCTGCCTTCAAACACATTTTCAGACAGCCCGCCTGCACCAACAGGGCAAAACTCAGTCATTTATCTCTGTGGCTGGTAACCATGATATCATTTGCTCTGTACAATCCTTTTCTCCGTACTGTACCTCTAAAGGGGTCTTGCTTCAGAAGGATTACTGTACTGAACAGGCATTTCATAGCAAAACCCCCATCTACATAAACACGCATTGCCCAGAACACAGGGAACAACCCAGTGCTAATCCACCCTCTGCCCTATCTCTATGGATAACCAAACAGCCATAGAATACAGGCATACATTAAATGCTAAAGAAAAAAATATTAACTGCACAAGATTACATTATCCCTTTCTGCAACTTTTAGTCTCACTCGATAATTACTGCGTTGACTGAATGCAGTGCAGGGAGGCAGGCATAGCTATTCAGGGAGGCATTTCAGTTCACATCTCGGCTCCTATGCAGTCACTGGTGAATTTTCTAAGATTTTCAGCAGGGATGGTATTTATCATTATCCTTATTTCAATGCAATACAAAAGTAGTCACATTGCATCTGCAGGGCTGAAGGAAAACCCAGCTGGGTCTTGGAGATGCAAGAAGCAAGCTGGATAAAACCGTGCCACCCCTCCACCAGCACTTTTCTTTTCATCATTTATTCCAGCAGTGAGATCTCACTGCACCACAAAACCAAGGGATTCCTATGTGTCCCAGCAGAAACTCAAGAAAAAGGGAAAAAGCTGCTCCATGAGAAGGTCAAGGTCTTACTACCCTTCAGCTACATGACTCATTCATCATCTCTCCTTGCCCAGCACAATGTTCACATTCTCTATCTGATCACCTTTCATGCTGGAAAAAATAAAGCAGCATCCAGGAGAGCAAGGAAGTGGTGATTGGATAGGGTTATCCGGACAGCAGATACCGCATCCATCCATCACAAAGACAAGAATAACTCCAGCACACCACATCACGGGGGCTGCTGGGGCTCGGGGTTGTTCTGCAGAGGAGCAGGGCTGTCTGCACGGCTGTGGCACCCGACAAACCCCCCCAAGCACACAGCAATCATGCTCTTTCAGGTGTCAGCAGGGACCTGCTCCACTGGCCTAAATCTGAGCCAGGGCTCCCATGTACTTTCTGTGGACTGCCTGAGCACTGATGTCCGCAATGCAGCAACACCATCAGTCCTCAAATTTACATTCTCTGTTTCACTGAAGGATTTTGAAAGCACTTGCATCACTATTGACTGTCACAACGTTCTGCAGAGCTAATCTGCTTTTCACACATGATCAAGATGGGGAAACCAAGGCACAGCTACAGGACAGGCTTCTAAAGCACCTCCCTGCATGCAACCCAGATGATCCCTCTCCAATCTGCAAGAGCCCAACACTTCAAATTTCTGGGCAAGTCCTTTCTCTGAGGCCTGGGGCTGCCCTTGCAATGCAGAGTTTGCTCTGTGCTAGTGAAACAGTTCCAGTTGAGTGGGAGATTGACTGGAAAATGGTCTGGGTTCAGGGTAACAACAGCCCCAAGCATGGCTGCAACAGAATAATTCATCTCAGAGACATTTTTCCCTGTCAGAGTAAATGTAATTACGTCCGTGATATGAAGGAACAGCTCCCCAAGTGGAGAAACCAGTTAATCCTGACTTGTGTCCCCAAGGACAAGCTTCCTGGTGAAGTTTCTGGTGTCTAATAAAGACTGAGCCTCTGCTGGCTTTCTTCTTGTAGGGCCGTTGCTAGTGGTTCACTTCTGTCTACCTGCTTATTTTCACACAGCAGAAAAATTCCCCATCTTCAGGTGACCCACCTCTCTGACATGTGTTACAAGGCAGATTACCATTGCCAATGGCTTACAAAAATCCTGGGGCATAGTGCTTTCTGTCTGAAATCCCTGGGGTGCTGCCCTGCTCCCCACCAACCCCCTGCCCCCC
>JAKFQP010000050.1:2335435-2369708 GCA_023375905.1 Nycticorax nycticorax | reverse complement strand
CCCCAAAAAAAGAAAGAAACCCCAAAACCATAAAGGGTAGCAGATCAGTCTGCCTGCCTGCAAAGACACAGGGGATGCAGAAAACTTGTATTTCACAGTCTTTCTCAATGTAAGACCCAGGATTTGGCGAGGACACAGAAAAACTTGCTGGAAACCAAACAGAAAGGGCTTCTATCCAACAGGGCAGACTCTAGATCAGGGCTGTCCACCTCCTTGGGCAAAGATCCCGATAGATTTTCAGCAAAGCAGCAAAAATCAATCAGCGCAAAACAAATTTTGCAGCCTCTTCCAGCTACAGCTAATGATACTTATTGAATATATGGACACCGAATGCCCTAATTTAATATATGGACACTGAATGCTCTAATTGGCACCACTTCCCACACTTGCACACCATTCCCTCACATTTCTTCCAATGCTTTTTTTTACTCCGTTCCCCCACAGGGCAGGACAGAGCGCAGAGAAATTGCTGAAGTGGAGGGTTCTGGGAAGAGGATTATGGGAGATGCCTGCTCCTAATAGGCCATCAACAGAGAGAAGAAAGGGAAACTGCCTCCAGCCTGGCATGGCAGAGCCAGCGGTACCAAAAAAATCACTGTGATGGGTACAAGCTTCCTTTGCAGCTTCTCCTGTTCCCAGCTATTCCATATAGGTACTGGAGGAGAAAAGCATTCTGTATGTTGGACTTCTGGTTCACACCCGCATGAACACACCTTGGGAGCTGATGTACCACAGTGTCCTACCCCAACTGAGAAAGGAAATTGAGTGCAGACAACCTCTAATGGAGCAAGTTTCCTGAAATTTCCAGAGAAGAAAAATAACTCACAGAAAGCTGGTGAACATTCAGACAATAGAAAGTCCTCAGTGACTCCTTACACTAATTTCTGAAGATTTATGCCCAGATCTTCAGCCCTAGACACTGCTAGGTCTTTGCTGGACCTGGCATCTCCCATCCCGGCACAGGGCTCATCCCTCGCTGTGGCAGGGGGCCCGTGGGGATGGCAGTGGTGCATGTGGTTGGCAGGGGGCCCATGGGGGTGGGCGGTGGTGCATGCGGTTGACTGCAAAAATCAAAGCCTGAGTGAGAGCACTGTGTAGTATGAGGCTGCCTAGCCAGCTGATGCTAACCACATGTGTAAATCCCAGCAAAAATGCCTATGACAATAACCTATTTGCCATAACTTGCTTCTCTGAACTTTGAATTCTTCTTTGTTGCTTTGTTTGGGTTTTGCAGCTTGGCCTGACAGCTTGGGTGACTGGCTCAAAGCCTGCCTTCAGGCTGCGTTTTCTTTCACTAAAATCCCACCTACCTCGCCTCATGTGTTCCTCCCTCCTGCTTTGCCCCTCTTTAGAAGTGTCAATTCTTTGTAGGTTAAGGGATTCACTGGGACGTGCTTGTTCAAAATGCAAACCAAGAATTATGAGGATTTCAGTTCTTGCACTCTATAATGTTAATTTGATCCTAAACCTTGGCCAGGTCAGCTAGAACTTTTTTGTACTTGGCTCTTGTTTTTCCTTCTGGACCAAATTACCTGAAAGAGGGAAAGCAGAGTCAGTCCCTATCCAGCACCTCTCAGTCAGAGCTTGGACCCTGGGGAGTCCCCAAGGTAGCCACATGCTCCCCACCAGAGATGGTGATGTCCCTGTCTGCCATGACCAGCCTGAGGTGGGGCAGCAGGCAGGGACGTTCTTCCCAAAGCTCTCCCCAGTCTCCTGTGGCTCAAGTCCAAGAGAAGAATCACATTCTTGCCATAAACTATGAATGACAAAAATTACCTCCCACCACAACACAACTTTCAGGTGGAGGACTGGAGATACCAATGCACCTTACTGCTGCGTGCACGTTACCAGAAGAGCCACAGAAGTTCTGACCTATAACAGCACATCTCCCAACATCCTTAATTTCTGCTTTTAGCTCTAAGGCACCTGATGCCACTCAACAGGGGACAGAAATCACAGTGATACTGAGGATACCAGCAGGAGGAATGCTGCCCTTCCAGAGAGCACAGCTTTGTGAGGTTTGGACCTGCTGTTATGTTTCTGGGAATGGACAAACATCTCCAGCGACATTATAGTTTGATGGATGAAGCACTTAACAGCTAACCTTCTCCTATATGACCTTCACCTTTCCACATGACCCATGGCAGCGTCTGTAGCTCGAGACACAGCCCTGCCCACGGCCAGGGCCAGCCAGGCTGCCTCATTGCACCAGTGACACATTGGCCAAGCTGGGAAGCCAAGTGTTTCTTTTTCCAGTCACTGCTGGGTATCTACAACAAATATGAATCAATGAGGGGAAATCATACCTGACCAATCTGATAGCCTTCTACGATGGCATGACCGGCTGGGTAGACGAGGGGAGAGCGGTAGATGTTGTCTACCTTGACTTCAGCAAGGCTTTTGACACTGTCTCCCATAACATCCTCATAGGGAAGCTCAAAAAGTATGGGTTGGATGAGTGGACAGTGAGGTGGATTGAGAACTGGCTGAATGGCAGGGCTCAGAGGGTTCTGATCGGCGGGGCAGAGTCCAGTTGGAGGCCGGTAGCTCATGGAGTTCCCCAGGGCTCAGTACTCGGCCCAGTCTCATTCAACTTGTTCATCAATGACCTGGACGAGGGAACAGAGCGTACCATCAGCAAGTTCGCTGATGACACAAAACTGGGAGGAGTGGCTAATATGCCGGAAGGCTGCGCTGCCATTCAGCGGGACCTGGACAGGCTGGAGAGTTGGGCGGAGAGGAACATGATGAAATTCAACAAGGGCAAGTGCCAAGTGCTGCACCTGGGGAGGTCGAACCCCATGCACCAGTACAGGCTGGGGGCTGACCTGCTGGGAAGCAGCTCTGCCGAGAGGGACCTGGGAGTCCTGGTGGATGTCAAGCTGACCATGAGGCAGCAGGGTGCCCTTGTTGCCAAGAAGGCCAATGGTATCCTGGGGTGCATTAAGAGGAGTGTGGCCAGCAGGTTGAGGGAGGTTATCCTCCCCCTCTACTCTGCCCTGGTGAGACCCCACCTGGAGTACTGTGTCCAGCTCTGGGCTCCACAGTTCAAGAAAGATGAGGAACTCCTAGAGAGAGTCCAGAGGAGAGCAACAAGGATGATAAGGGGATGAGAGCATCTCCCTTATGAGGAAAGGCTGAGGGAGTTGGGCTTGTTCAGCCTGAAGAAGAGAAGACTGAGAGGGAACCTCATCAACACATACAAATATCTTAAGGGCAGAAGTCATGAGGATGGAGCCAGACTCTTCTCAGTGGTGTCCAGCGCCAGGACAAGGGGCAATAGGCACAAACTGAAACATAAGAGGTTTCAGTTGAATGTGAGGAGGAACTTCTTTACTCTGAGGCTGACGGAGCACTGGAACAGGCTGCCCAGGGAGGTTGTGGAGTCTCCTTCTCTGGAGATATTCAAAGCCCGCCTGGACAGTGTCCTGTGTAACATGCTCTAGGAGAACCTGCTTTAGCAGGGGGGTTGGACTAGATGATCTCCCGAGGTCCCTTCCAACCCTTGTGATTCTGTGAGTCCAAAAAAACCCAACTGGGCCCAACCTTCAGCTGATATAAATCAGTGTGTACAGTATAAATCACTACAGAGCAACACTACATACTTATCTGGTGACCTTAATTACCAGGGTGGGATTTCATTAGCAGAAATGAAAGGCATTTACCATTAGGTCTTTCTGGCTTCCGAATCCATCACCATCATCATGCGTACATTGATTTTAGGCATAGATAAAGAGGTCAAAACTTCTCCACCAGATGTCTGATGGGCATTATTTTTCTATTAAATAATGATATACTTCAGGGACGGACCCGCTGTGCAGCATTACCATGTCCAGATCCTTTGGGATGCAGGGACTCAGTGAAGATTCAATTAGAGCACCTTTGCGGGTCTGGGAATTCTTACTGCTGATCTGCCACAGACTACTCTAATTGTCTTGTTCATGCCAAAAAATTCACCAGTTCTGCTCATTAACACAGCAACCTCACCTTTCAACTTCCTAAGGGAGAAAGCACAGGGAACAGAGACATCCTAAGCAATTGCATTCACCCTGGAGCATTTCAGTTGGGCAGCTCCTCCAGGTGGGTCAGCGAGCACCTGATGCAAAGCACATTGAAGGAAATGAGAATTTTTCTGGAGACATCAAGGCATTGACACAAGGTCCCAAGGCAACAGCCCATATTAACCTGGGTTTGCATGAGCTGTCTGCTGTTTGAAGCTGGAAAGACTAAGTTTGGCCCTTCCTTTTCCTGCATCTTTGGACTCTTTCCTTTCCAAAGCAAGCTTGCATTGACTGAACTATCCAGAGGCTCTACAAGTATTTCTGACAGCCATAAAAAGCCCAGGATACCTACACAGACCCCCAAGGACCTATGGAATACAGTCCATATTCTTCAGAAGTGCCTGGTAATGTCAAAGCTAAACCAGCACCATTATTCCTGCTAAAAAAAAAAAAGCAACTAACAAATGGGATCTACCAAGAAAAGCCAAAATTAATTGCAATCTAATGATAATGAAGAAGCTGGATCGGTTTTCCACAATTGCCCTGTGTTAGCTTCACTGTGCCATCCCTCTGCAGGGGTCTCATGCACGTGTCCCACTGGGCAGCACTGCTACTTAGAGCTGGCAGGAACAGACATCCTTCAGAATTAAAAGATCTGACAAAACACAAAAGACGTGGTTTAATTTTTGACAGTCAAAACCAAGACCATCAAAACCAAGACAAAAACATTGGCCCAAATTTACTGAAAACTAAGTCTAAAAAACATTTCAGGCAAACACTTATTTTGCTTATTAGCTGTTCTGCTTCCAGTCACATTTTACAAGGGGGGGGGGGGGAAAAAAAAAAAAAAAAAGAAAAAAATCAAAAGCCTAAGTCCCACTGAATTTCCAGGAAAAATCTTAGTTTCTTAATCAGAACTTTCCATCATAAAAAGTTTCAGGCGCTTTACAATCAACCAACATGTGAGACAGGACATTAACCTCTCATATCACCCAAACAGCTTCCCTAAACACATCTGATTCACGATGCTTCCACTTCCAAACTCCATCCATTACTCTGAGACTGGCAGCTTGCTTCCCTGGGCAGCAAATGAGGGCACCACCTTGCTTCTGCCTTCTGGTGATGGAGGGGTCAGAGGACAGTAACAGCTCAGGGCACCACTCTGTTGCCACAGCCAGTGGAAGCCTCAAAACACAAGGGAAAAGAATAAGTTATGTCATGGAGAAGAGTTAATGTCTCCTTCAGGACACGGAACACCAAACCTTTGACCCTCCAGGTCACCTTTCAAAGCTTTGTTCTAGGAGCTGCTGAATGCCGTTACCAGGAGCCATCTCCATGCATGGGGTGAATGGTGACCCCTCTCTAGCTTGTAGCTGCACTGGTGACCACGTTCAGGGATGACTGGTGGTGGAGACCAGCCCATTCACACCCAATGCTGCAATGTTAGTGAACAAGCCGTGCCACTGGGGACCTGGAGAATGGCCATGTCCAGATGCCACCTTCACGGACGTTGAACAGAAAAGAACAAAGGGGTATTTTACGTCCTTTCCTAAAAGTATGTCTGTATACACCCACGCACAAATGAAGTCAGGGTCTGTCAGGGCTGTTCACAAATACTGATCCCACTCTTATTTAGGTCCTCGGCAGTTTTAAGGAAGCTCCTTGGGCAATTTGAATTCCTGAATTGTTCCTGAATGCCATTTCAAAACAAAGACAACTGGAGGGAGGTTTCCCGAGGCAACTGTGCCGTCTGGATGCCTGATTACTGCTGAACACATGGCTTTTCCGCCATCTCAGGCCTCACTGAAAAACCACCAGGAGTTCGGTACCTTTTGCTTCCAGCTCTCTGAACACCAGCAATGCTCGGTCCCTTCATAGCCAGCTTTGGCAAGGCAGCTGCTGAAAACCCTAAGGCCATTTTCAAGGCAGACTCTTGCAAATCCCAAAAGGCATCTATCTGCATCATTGACCTCCCAAATCTGTTTGCAGCTACTTAATTCACTTTATAATGAGACTGAGAACATAGGAAGAGTTTCTTCCTTTCCCTGCTCCCACAGACCCAGAGCATTTCTTTCCCCCACCGGCTCTGCCAGGACAGAGTTTGTCCTCCTGCCCTGCAAACAGAGAACGAGCACTTGTCACATCATATTTCTGAAATCATTGCTCACTATTGCCACCGTGGACTGAAACATGGAGGAGGAAGAAGGAAGTTCAGGAGAGGCCAGAAAGTAAAGAATAATTTAGAATATTATGGAGATGAAAAAAAAAATCCAATTGGTTTAAAACCAGATGAGCTGCAAAGGGGAAATATTAGCTGGCTAAACAGGGAGCATGTGAGGGCTGGGAGGAGAGGGAAAGCATCCCTGCTTAATATTGGAGGTGACTTAAATGAAACAAGAAGGCAGCAGAGGCTGAGAGAGAAAAATATCTCTGAGCCACGTCCTTTAAGAACAGTTGCAATTGAAGTGGAAGAATTAAGAGCACAGCAGCTGAGGGCCGGAATAAGATTGATTTAAGACTAGATACAATTTAAAGGCAAGGCAGAGGTGGAAGCAGAGGCTGGAATGAAATCAATTTACACCAAGATGCGATTTAAACTGATGAACTCGGGATGTGAGAATTGGAGCTGGGGGAGGGAAAAGGGGGATGGGGAATCAGCAGCTTCAGGAGAGATGTGGTGTGAACCTGCTGCTAAGGTGCTGGGGAGGGAACCGGTGGGTCTGGGTGCTGCTTTTGCTGGAGGACAAAGGGCTGGTCCTGAAAACCTGCACAGAGACAGAATTTGGTACTAGGAGACAGCCTGCAAGGGCTATCTGCCCTCATGAACTTGAATAGGCACAGAAGGACAGTGCTTAACTAATCCCAGCTGGCCTGGTGATGCCTAAAGTGTTCCTTACCCTAAGCTATGATTGTTATTTAATAGTGATACAGGACACATCAATGTGTGTGAGATGGGTGAGCTTGGGCAAGCAACCAAGAGAGCTGCCGCTCAAGGAGCCCAGCACCCAACAGGGCAGGTCACAGCTTTCCCTAAGGTCTTTTCCAAAATCAGGGGGTTGATAGGACCTTCCTGAATTGTTCTTAAATTAGGACTTAGCTGAACACGTTTGCAAAGACCTAGTTTTTTGAGGTTCCTTTAAAAACAAAGAAGCGTGCATCCACTACAAAGGGACTAATTTTTGCCATTTACTTCTACTCACTGTTGCCATTCCCATGCCAACGTTTGTCCACATAGAGGAAAGTACTAGAAGGACAGAATTCAACTAAAATTTAGTGGCTTTCCAGGCAAGCTGAAAAAACCCCAGCAATTCAACAAGAGGATCGATGATATGTTTTCCAGGCTGCTGAGAGGTGGCTCCTGCAGGTACCTGGCTGCTTCAAGGCTGTCAGTGGTTTTCAGGAGCTGTGGGGCATCCAGTCCCATCTGCACCAGCAAGTCCCACCTCTGGGCCATTCCCACCTCACCACCTCGATCTCTCTGGGTGGGACATGTGCTGGGTGGCTGCTCTCAGAGCACCACAGGCAGAAACTCAGGGAGTGGGTCTGGGTGCAGCACTGGAGCACATCCACACTCCTGCTTCACCTGCTTGCTCCCAGGTGGGAGCACAGGCTGGGGTTTTCCTTGGCTGATAGAGGCTGGGTGCTGTGGCCTTATCACTGGTGTGCGAGAAGGTCTCCAAATTCCTGGCAGAGCTAGAAAGCCATCAGGCAAGTAGCAGCTTGTGTCTGCAACAGCCTGAACCCCTGGAGGTTTTTGCATTATCTGAATCAAAATACACTCAGAAATACCAGTGGATTCACGAGGGAACACAGGAGGCAGGATTAAGGCCATGGCTGCACCATATTACATGACTTTGCTTAAAAATTCAAGCCAGCCTCTTGCACCAACATAAATCAGGAAAGTGCCATTAGAATCCACACAGGTGGAGAAGGAGCCTGGCTAGCCCCAGGTACTGCACATGGAGCAGCAATAGGCAGCCTGGGATGAGAGGACTGTAGATCCAGTGGGTACAACAAGGAGACACCCTTGTTCTGCCCTTCCCATGGCACCTCCTAGGGCTTCCCACCTGCCTGAAAACAACAGCTAAGAGATCCTCCTCTTACATATGGGTAAGTCAGTAGCATCTTCACCTGCAAGCCAATGAAGGAGAAAAAAACAGATTGTGCCTACCCTTTCTTACCAGGATGTTTCTGGATTAGTGCTTTCTTCTCCTGCTCCCATTAACAGAGGGGAGAAAAAGGAGGAATAAGTGTTTCCACATTTATCTCCCACTGTGATTTTTTTCTTTATATATATACGCAGTCCAGACTTTTCCTTTCTAGTTACTATTGATTTTGTTGGGGCTGAAACAGCTCCAGGGTGGCAAAAGGGGAGCAATGCATGACAGCACAATGGCGGTGCTTCAGAAGGTGCCTCTGTAGAGCATGTCTGCAAGCAGGTGATGCACAGGAGGTGCCCTGTAAATAAAGCAGGGGATTGCCTGAAGGAAGAACAGGGAACAACAAAGGCTGCGCAGAACAAAGTGGCTGCAGAACATAATGTGCTAAACTTGAAACTCAGCAGAGAAGGAACTGGCTGTGGAAAAAAAATAAAGACAAAGAAACCCTAATACCTTAGGGAAGGGAGACGTTTACATTGCTAAGTCACTTATGGAAACAGAAAAATTTATTTTAAGTCAAGGCAGGAATAATTACTGGTCCATCTAAATGCTCACTGGGCAATCTGGATGTAGTTCAGGAAAAGCAGCGGATGCTGTGTGTTATTCTTGTCAAGAGATAAATTTATTCCCTTTATGTGCATTTCAACCAACAATGCTGTGATTAAATGAACAGACTGGGGGGGACAGACAGATAGTATTGGCCTTTCCACAGAGAAGCAAGCACTCAGATAAGTACCGTAAGTTAAAAACTTTATCCCCCAGGTCACTGGAAGTTTTTGGACCCTCGTAATAAGAGACATCCTCTCTTGCCACCATGTTATTCATCATGATTTGATTCTGGCCAACAGGTCAGACAGTTCTAGGCCATCACAAAATACAGTGATGAGCATCCATCTCATTGCTGTAGAGAGACAGCAGTGCTACCCCGATGGCACCGTGACTGGCTCTGAGGGCTGATGTTGACATACAACTCTGAGCAAGGCATCCTGGGTGCCATGAAGCACACAACACATGACTGATGTGCAGGACTTGGGCACTGGCACGCAAGAAAGGGAGAGATGTCTTGCACAGGAAAGCCCAGCTACTCTCAAGGCCAGCTTGTGTGCAAGGTGCCAAGGGAGGAGCAAGGAAAACCAATTGGGAGAGAAGATCTGTGTAGCTCAGAAAGCCACAAGAGGGGCGTTCAAGTTGGAGTTCCCATATCACCTTGATATTTAGGGACCTCCTTGAGATGCCTCAATTGGAGCCTGATGTCCAAGGTTACTTTTTTAGTCAGCTAGAAGTCACCCAATATTACCTCTCCTGCAACCTCCTGCTGAGGAATGAGAACGCAGCTGCATGCACCCCGTTCATCCCCAGCAATGCAATGGGGCTCTTAAGCGTCTCAGCAGGTGACATGGATGGAAACAAAAACCAAGACAGTACAAGTACCATTTCTTTGGCAGTGCAGTGTGTCAGTTGAGAAATAGAGCTTCTCCCTACCCATATCCCATAGCTCAGGTCTTTAAGGAGCTGTAAACATTTCCTGGAGAAGGCAGAAAGACGGGCACTTTAGTAGTGGAAGGGTGACCTTGGTCTCTCCAAATCAACTGCTGCACAACCCAGGGGCTGTGGAAGGGACACCCAGAAAGCTTCTCCCACTTCTCACCAGCTCCCAAAGGGTGGAGAACAGATTTGCTCTAAAATGGTCCTGTGCCTCAGCCTCCCAAAAAAGCCATTTCATGTCTTTGCAGGGAGGGGGCAATGATGGTAAGACAGCAGTTTGCACAGGGCTCAGCAGCCTGAACTACGCTCACTGGGGGCTGCAGGTGCATCAGCACATGTGCATAAATACCCACTGTTTGCCATATCCCAGCTCCAGTAAATCTATCACCAATCCATGGAGTTGCCCCGCCACTAAGTCTAATAGTCTAGACTAAACAGAAAAAAACACGGAGGAGTTTAGCCCTACATGCTTCCCAAAGGATTAGCTGACTCTACGGCGGGTAGGTTTGAGCCAATGCAGATACATGGAGTGTAGCACGAACAACTGGTGTCAGCCAGCGACACAACTTGGAGAGAGCACTGCCAGCTTCCCAGCCCAGGCACCCCCATGGGAAGGTGTTGGAGCGCATTCCTGAGATTGCAGGCTTGCTTTCATGGACGCCGTGAGTATCCCTGTGCATGGGTGTGCACCCTCATCCCATCACCCAGGCAAGGGAAGGCTGCCACCATTGCACAGCTCACAGGGCAGTGATATGTTTTGCATCAAATCATTTCAACACAAAATTGAACCTTTCTTCAGCACTGTCAAAATAAAATATCTTTATTTTTTGAGTCCATTAGCTTTTTGTTGCCGCATCTACTTTTCTTGCCTTTAAAATGGTATTTAGCAAATTCAACAGTGACTTACAAATCTAGCTCATTAGTTCCTAACCAGCCCCCTAGCCAGGTAGATTCACAGACCAAGCAATTGCTGCTAAAGGTGAATCCTTCAAATAAAGACAAAAGCAAAAGAATTACCTTACTCAGTAGGAAACAAGGATCCATTCTCTCCTCTCTAGCACATTTAACCAGCCGCTATCTCCTTCTTGGCAGCTAAACCACAACTCTCCCTAGGACTCCCTAAAGTAGGATCTCCTCACCCAGGTTTCCATGGTCCACAGGTGACCACACGGGGTGGCAGATAGCCTGCAGCTGCTCCCCAGCAGCCTACCCCGCTCTGGGTGTTTTCACTTACTATCATGATGAAGAAAGTGCAAAGCTGTCTGCAAGAAATGCTGGCAGCTGACACTAGTAGGAAATTTCAGGTGTCCCTCATCTTTGCTGGTAATTAGCAGGTCAAACTTTTACTACCAGACTGCAGAGAGGGGCCAAAAGGCCCCAGGAACACCTGGAAGTGGTGGAGCTCCAGCTTTGGGCTGTCCCTGCTTGGCTTAGTGCATGCTGAGTGTCCTGGGGGAGCTGGCACTTGTTAGCACCTGACTGGTTGGGGACCTTGCCATTAGCCATGGCGTCACTGTATTTCCTCCAGTCCATCTCATTCTCTTTTTAGGATTTGCCTCAATTATCCAATCAGCTTTTGATGCATTTTAAATTCACCATAAAATGATCATTCTTGTGGAGACCAATCACAAAAAACAGGTCTAACATGTAAAAAAAATCATAGAATCGTTTAGGTTGGAAAAGACCTTTAAGATCATCAAGCCCAACCATTCCCCTAACCCTGCCATCCCACCACTAAACCCTGTCCCTAAGCACCTCGTCTGCCCGGCTTTTAAATACCCCCAAGGATGGGGACGTGACCCCTTCCCTGGGCAGCCCCTTCCAGTGCCTGACAACCCTTTAGGTGAAGGAATTTTTCCCAATATCCCACCTAAATCTCCCTTGCCACAACTTGAAGCCATTAAACCATCTCTGTCCCTCCACAGTGATCCAACAGAGTTGCTCAAAAATTCCTGTCCACAAGTGAGCATCAGCAACGTGTGAAGTTGTCCCTCTCCCTCATGTCCCCTTTCTCAGCTTGTGAATACAAAGCACTTTTCTTGTCCTCTGCTGTTAGCTTGATTTTGAACAGGCTGCGAATGAAGGAAAACCAGACATTTCCAGTACTTTTAAGCCCCATTTCTGATTAAAGAAATCTTTAAAAAAAGAGAGAGGAGGGGGAAAAGCAATAACTTTTTAAAACTCGTCCTGAATGCAAAGGAAAATGGACTCTGCTGTATGAGTAATTCAGGATTAATTGTAGAACTACGTTATTCACGCAATGCTGGTTGAGGGAAAGAATAAGCACTCTTGAAGTCATTAAAGAAAATCCCAGTAAAATATTACTTAGCTGATGTGTGTAGTCTTATTGGCCCTTAAGGGAATGCGTGCGGCAGAAACGTCCAATTTATAGCTCAGAGTCTGTCTATAAATATGTAGTGCAAAGCTACCTCTTTGTAGATCTAAGGAGTGGGGGGAAATGTTTATCTGCAGGATATTATGCCTGACCTAAGACTGTGTTTCAGGAAAGCATCGCTATTCAGGAAAGCACAGGGCACATAATTAATTTAAAGTCACTGAGATTGAACTGAGGCTTCAGACCTCAAGCAGTTTCTTTCTTCTCCAGCAACTGCTTATTTGCTTGTGTGATACATGAATTCAGGCCTAGTTTTGTATAGAAAAGCAGTGAAAAGCCTATCTCAAAGTCACCCTGCCACGAACATGATGACGGGGGCAGCATCATTGCACTGGCACAACTTCTGGGCCTTCTGCCTGCAGCGGCAGTGGGGTTCGCTCAGTCAGGTCACATCATTTTAGGCGTGGGGAAGGGGCTTCTGATCTTCAGTGAAACTGGACAGCGATTTGAGTGCGTACAGGGCAGATTTTACCCCAAGCAAGAAGAGCCTGGGGAGGCGGATGAAGGGCGATGTGCCCAGCCACACTGCTGGTGGGGTCCCTGGGGGGGCCAAGCTGCTGCCGAGCAGGGCAGGGGCTGGATGATGCTTCTGCCAGGCTGGAGCCTGCCCCAGGGGCAGAAACTGCAGCCTCTCCTCCTGTAGGAACAGCAGTCCCCGTCCTCAGCCTTACCTGCACCGTCCACCCCTCTCTTCATGTGACAGCTTTGTGGGGAACAGGTCTAGTTTTGGCTACTCTCCTCCTCCTGCTATTTTTCCTTACCTTTGTCATCTGTGGCTTTTCCTCCTGATAGTTCCCAGCATGGACTTGTTGCCATATAAATAAATAGAAAAAGAAAATGGGAAACAGAAAAAGACAGCACTTGCAGTACTACCAAGCAGAAATGATATTTAATGTTAACCCTGGGATGAAATCAAAAGCATTTTATCCCACCACATCTCAGTGCCAGCGATTGTGCAAACAAGATCCCGAAATCAAATGGTTGCAGTAGCTGCAGACCCAGCTTCATGTGTTTTGGCAGAGATGGATGATGGCCGGAGGAGCTCCAGAGCTGCGGCTCTGGGCCGATGGGCACTGGTGGAGCAGGCAGGAGACCAGCCAGACCTGCAGCCCCGGGACACGTGCGGGTAGCACAGGGTGGGGGCACGGCATCCACCTGACCGCAAGCGAAAAGAAAATTCCCATGCAATTGGCCAGTCTCTTTGCGGTCCCAATGTATCTTGACAAATTTGAGCATATTGCAAATATATTATGTCATGGTATGGAATGGATTTTAAATGCAGAAATTGGCTCACTCTGTAACATTTTAAATACCTGTTAGAGTGCTGCCACATGGCCCGGCAGGGTGTAGCTGTGGGTAATGAGATGAAATTGAGCAAAGGAAAATTAAGGCCAAATAACAGGAGCAAATTCCTCGAGAATGAGATCTCCTGTTCCCAGACCACATCCAGGCTGGAAAGCCGGACTGGGAGAGCTGAATGGCAGGGAGGGCATTTCAGTGCACCCCAGTGCAGAGCACCCCCGTCCCAGCACAGAATCCACAGCCCCATGTCCACTGCGGCGTCCTAGTGTGGAAAGTCCAGCAGGGCCCCTGCACGAGCCGGGAGCTGGCTGAGCACAGCACTGCATGCAGCACCCCAGCACAAGCTGTATCACTGGAACCCCATTATTTTACTGGCAACTCCTTCAAGTCCCAGTTCCTGCCTGCAGACCAGTGGCCAGGAAAAGTTGGTGCTTTTTTTTGAAGAAAGCCCTTCAGTAGAGCATTTTGCAGCTAATGGTGGCATTGCACGAGGGGAGGACTGAGGAAGAGCAATGGTCTGCCTGAATGGCAAGTAACCCACAAAGAGATGCAGAAACACCAGCAAACCAGTTATAGGGCCTCAATTCTCTTTGCCAGCGCTTCTAGGACCCTCTGGCTGTAAGGAGCCACTCACATCACACCCTGCAGTTCGGATCTCCGTCCTCTCCCAGAGGTGTGGAGAAGGTGTTTGGGCCTGATGGGTCCAACCCTCAGGATTCAGGAACTAATAGCAAATTTAAGATGACGGATTAAAAGCTGCAAAAGCAGTGCGCTACACGCAGGCAGGCATACATATGTACTATAGGGACAACTCCAGGTCTTACCACGTTATCCACTGACTCCTCCTGTACCCCCCCTCAGCTATACCGTGCAGCTCCCCTTCACCCGATACCCACCACCATGCAGCCAAAGTTCTTACTTGTGGGTCAGGGACCCTGATGGAGCATTTCTGCCCTTCCTCTGACTTCACACCCCTTTTTGCCAAAGCTTGTTTGCACTTTCCCAGGTGGATGGGGGAACAGCCCATACCTAATTTCCATTTGAGACTGACTCCTGGAGTCAGTTTTAACAAATACGGACACTTTTGCTGGACTGCCACGGTTCAGTCACAAACATGGCCACAGATGGAGAGGGGACCTGTGCCCTGCAGCAATGGGGCAGGCAGAGGTGTCCTGGGGTTTACATCTCATCCAGCGATGCCAGAGTGAGACATGCAGAAGCTGCATAGGGCTTTTTTTTGGAGTAGGAACGTTGCCTCCAGACCTGGATGGTGCTGAGTGGTTTCATCACCTGTTAAGCCCCTCTCAAAGCCCGGCTGTGTATTTTAATGAGCATTCCAGTTGTGCTATAGAAAACCTCTGTAAAACACTGGCCGGCTGCCTAGAAAATGACTGAATGAGAAAGCTCTGTTTTCTGGCTGTGGAGCCAAGGGTTACCTGGCTATCTTCGACCGCTCCACTGCGCGTCAGCAAAGGACAATGCATTCATTCATTCATTCCCAGCAAACTCCATTAACCTCCTATGTGAGCCAAAAGGGTTCTGAATCTTGAAGATGTCCCATGAGTCTCTCCATGACACCAGATAATTATCTCCTCGTTAACAACAACATTAGCATTCCATTTGATATATACAAGTTAATTTGTTAATTGCACTTTAATTAAAAAGTTATTAAGAGCTCAGAGGCGTTCAACAGAAGATTGCAATTAACACAAGCTGTAAAATTGCTCCCAGCAATTTGGAGATGTTATCGGAAACTGATTCTCTGTGTTCAACTGAAGATGGAAAAGAGACAGGAGATTTATGGGCTGACATTATGAATTCCCTGTGCTCCCTCTGAAGACACTTCCATTCTCACCCTGGGAAGCACCAGGAGCTGCCATGTTGAGATACTCTTCACATAACTGATTCCTTCAGCTTGTGGAAGCTCCACTGTGCACCCAGCAGAGGAGGGAGAGAGGAAGGAGCAAAGGAGGCATCAGGGGGCTGAGTGGACTCAATAACTCACATGAAGTATGTTGACATCTCGCAGATCAGGCCTGTGCATAGACACAAACCTGCAGTACCACCATCTGTGGTGAAGAGTCGATGGTAAGATCTTACTCCTCTCCAGTCTTGAATCATGCCTGCACGTTACGTTGGTTATCACCTGCACGGCTGAGGATGCTGAGCACCTCCTAGCCATCAGTTCAGCCCAGTGACTCACGTCTGCTCCGTGCAGCTTCCTCACCCATCCTCCTGTATTGGGGAAGGCTTTATTTTGTCTTCTTAAATGTCCACATGTGTTGTATCTGGGCAGGCAGCCTTGCACTGAGCACTGGGGTAAAAGGTGGGGACTGCAGCTCTCCTGCCAAGCAGGTCCACCATGATTGTAGAAGGGTCTCCTGGGGACGTGGCTACACCTTGGCCATGCTCCCTCCCAACCCCACGTGCAGCAGGATCTCTTAGATAGGTTGCCTCCAAACCACTGAACGTTCAATGGCTGAGACCAAGATCTCCAACCCTTGCAGCTACAATGATTAACAGGAAAATAATCTGGTGGAACCAGGCATCACGCAGCGTATAAAATTAAGGCTTTGTTTGCTCCTTCCCAGTGTGCTGCTGTTCATGACGAATGCCAAGATCTGCCCTGTGCCTCCTGAAGAAAACCAGGCCATGAAGGCTCCCCTGGGCTTGATGAGATTTCCCGTTCTCTTTTTCTTTCTTTCTTTCCATTTATCTGAAGTGTCTCACTGCAACGTCATTCTTTAGATTAGCTGTCAGATCTGCTGGAAAAATGCACCGGTGATATGGCCATTATCCATCCAGCCTGGCAGACCAGAGCGTTGTCACTCTTGCATGAATGGGTCACTGTGAACGGGAAAAAGCAGGACACTGACCGTAGTGCGTACTAAAGCCAGAAAAAGGAAAAGGAGGAGGAGGAGGAGGAGGAGATGATTTTGTTTGGAAGGAACCTACAGCAATCGTCTAGTCCAACTGCTTGACCATTTCAGGGCAAATGCAGATAGAAAAGAAAGGACACTGAAGAAAATTCAAAATAGTGGGGAAAAAAAGGGGTAGTTCAGGAAAAGAAGTCACCAAAGATAAGGACTGCATGGAGTTGGTGGGAGATAACTGGGGGATCCTACACCTAGGGGAAGAGGCCCATACAGACACCTCCTCCCCCTTCTTCGGCCAAACAGACATGCTGCCATGCCATGGGAAGGGGGCATACATGTGTGGGAGCCCTAGGATGAAGCATGGCCTCTAAGCATGATGGGGTGAAGCAGGAAATAACGGCGTGGTGGGAAAAGGGAGGATGCCCAGAGCCTCTGACATAGAGACGACAAAAGTCTGAGGACATAGGATGAGAGGAAAAGGACTCACATTGCGCCAGGGTAGGTTTAGGTTGGACATTAGGAAAAATTTATTCACTGAAAGGGTTGTCAAGCACTGGAAGGGGCTGCCCAGGGAAGGGGCTGAGTCCCCATCCCTGGAGGGATTTGAAAGCCCTGTAGATGTGGTGCTTGGGGACATAGTTTAGTGGTGGACTTGGCAGTGCTAGGTTTATGGTTGGACTTGGTGATCTTAAAGGTCTTTCCCCACCTAAATAATCCTATGATTCTATAAGGAAGATAAGGCACTAGCATGGAGGAAGGGGTGAGAGGATGCTGGGGGGGGGCGTCAGAGGCTGGCATGCATGGAGGTAGATGGGGGAAGCATGATGCGCAAGCAAGTCTTTGGGCTCAGCATCCTGGGAAAATTCATTTCTTCAATTAGTGTATTCAGCAGAAAACTGAGACCAGCCCTTTTGTATTGGCATCTCTGCGAGGCCGGGGGCTCCTTCTCCATACCTGTGTACCTTTCTGCAAAGTGTCAGGGTGCGGTGGCCCAAAGGTGTTGCTCTCATACCTTCCCTTGAATTTTGCAGTGGGTAAACAGAGCTGTCAGACACCAGGGCTCTACTCACGCTAAATATTAAGTGTGAATATTAAGGGCCCCAGACTTCCCATGTGCTGGCTGGGAAAAATAGTGCCAGTGTTAAATTGTTTGGCACCGCCTCTGAGGGCTGCATTTGAGGCTCCAGAAAAAAAACCAAAACAAAAACCACCCTGGAAACTGGCAAAAACTTGCCTGTTTTCAGGGGAGATTTAAACACAACCTCAGCTGCCTGAGGTACGCAAGCTGTTCTCAGGGAAAAGGATTGAGTAAACCTGAGAGAAGTCAGGATTTCAAGCAATGATGATGTGAAACTCCGTGCCCAGTCCATCAGCTGGAGCTAGTCAAAACTTTCAATTCAAGGCATTTTTAAACCACAGTCATTTGGCCCAACAGAAACGCTCATCCTGGTGATATTCTGAGGGTTTTCTATCAAAGCACAAATCTTTCAGAACTTCAACAGCTGAAAAATGAAATATACCTACTGATCAAGGGAAAAACTCAGTAAAATCCATTTATTTATCCATGCAGTTAATTCTCTTCTATTGAAGTGCCAAAGAACTGCTTGAAATTTTTAACTTGTCAGCTGCCAAAACCCAGGAATATTTGGTCTCTAGCGTTTAGACAAAACTCAACTAATTTTAGTTACAATTGATCAACTTACCCCCTCTCCCCCCCAATTGTTTTCATCCCATCTACTCTGATTGGGGGTGACTGCATCTGCTTGAGACTGCAAAGGTTTTAATATTAATTATTTGCAGGGGACAGCAGCTAGCACAGAGCAGATCCTTCCCACACACCATGGGACACCCAAGTAGACAGAAATGCATGTGCATCATGACCCTGTTGATAGCAAAAAGCAGAATAAAAGTGGCTCTTTCAGGTGAATAGCATTGACAGGACATCAGCCATGGACATGTGCTTAGGGGGATTGCGTCCAGCCAAGTGGGAGCAAGGACCCCCTTGCTGGCAGTGCTTGGAAACCTGTGTAGGATGGCTGAAGAGATGAAGATGGTTTGCTGATTTTTCAGTGCAAAGATGAAACTACTGCTGTCTGGCCCAAATAAAATCAAATTGTCAACATCGCATGAAATGCCACCAGAGTGTACAAAATAGGGGCAAGCATTTGCAGCACTGACTCAGTGTTGGGACACCCAGGACCAAGCCCACAGATCAAACCAAGCAAAGGAGAGAGCTGAGTTTACCCACTCAGGTCCCAGAAAGTGCCCCACTTGTTCAGCCCCAGGGAGGTCTCTTCCGCTACTCGAGCAAAAGAGCTTGAAAAATCTTTTCAAGTTTTTCAAGACCCACTAAATTCTCATTACTGTCTCCACTTCAGTGCAAAAGCAAGCTTGCAATCTCCATCCTGGGCCTCTTCAGCAAAGCACACCCATGCTCTTGACCCCAGGTCCTTTGGAGTCAGCAGGAGCCTTCACCCACCTAAGGACAGGACCACATTGGGCTGATGGAGTCAGTCAAGGCCAGATTGCTCACCACGGAGGCTCTTGGGGTCGTCTGCTGTAAAAATGCAGACGATGACTTCTTGCCTTCCCTCTGCAATGGCCGGCTAGCCCCGCTGCCTTTACTTTGGCTGAACCAGCTCTGTAAAATTTGGCCATGCAAGCACCTTGTCTCAGCAGCAAGACCCCCTCCTGCATCCAAAGCTGCCCTGCTCTTTCACTCCCACCTCCTCCTCCAGCAGAAGGAGTGGGGACGGCTCATCCTAATGAGGCAGCTGCTGTTTGGCCAATGTGAGCTGGTTCCTGGGGAGGGGAGCAACTCGGAGCTCGCCTGAGCTCCCTGTGCAGAGCTTGCAGAGGAATGTGGTTGAAAGCCAAAGTGTTGTCAGGCTCTCTCCTGCTGCAGATTTGCCAGGAGGTCTATAAAAATGTCATTGTCTCTCAGCTGCTGGTGATTATATTCCCCTTCACTATGGCTGCTGGTAATATGTATGTGTATTTATAAGGGGTAATATCATTTCTGCACAGTGCTGGCCTCCCCCTGGCCTTTTTCAAACAATAATAGACTAAATATAAAGAGACAGAAGCCGTTACTTGGCTCTTTAACCGGTGCCAAGGAAAATGAATAATTAAGAGCGTATTACTTGCAATGAATTTATACTGATGCTTTTAAGTTAGAACCCACTAAGATCCTTTTTAAAATACATCATTCCCCCTTCATCTTTCATACAGAGTTCATATTCCAACCTAATACTTTATAGCAGCTACTGTTTAGATCTGAGTTCAGAGAAAGGCAGGCTTTAGGTTTCCTTTACACGCCAGAAGAGCTTGGGTGTAGAACCAGGTAGTTAATCTGTTTTGTCTGTATTTTACCTGCCTGCAACTTCACATCTCATCGGCCAGAAAAGATCACTTTGCGATCTTCAGTGGAAGTTGCTAGAAACGTGGTTCCAAAGGGAGAAAGAATTGAAGCCCTCGCTAGCAAAGCTCACTTACATTGACGCTGGTCTCAAATACAAAAGCACTGGGGAGCAGCTGGTCCCAGGGGAGCACACAGAGACTGTAAGCTCAGCTGATGCCTTTTTTTTTAATTATTATTTTTTGGGGAGCATCTCAGCATGAATTCAGCAGATGATACCCAATTCAGTGAGGCTTTTCTTTGAAGAACGGGTACATACTCTCCTCTTCTGATGCCCAATCAAGGCTAGTACGGGCCACAAACCTGCCAGGGAGTAGCCTGGCCACAGAGACACATTGTCCCTGTGCCTTTTCTGCTGCAAGACTGAGATTGCGGCATACCAGTCTAGCAGCCTGGAAAAGGGTTTGATGGCTGGGCAATCCCAGGGGACCTTGTTTAGTGGCAAGTTGCGGTCTTTGGGGCCACCCATTTGGGAACCACACAGAATTAATTTCTCAAGGGGAGAAATTGGTACTATGTCTTAAGGAAAAAAAGAATAACACCTTCCACCACTTTCCGCTAATTGCATGGCCAGAGGAGGATTTGGTAGGCAGCTGTCTGGTGTGGGAAGCTTTGCAATGTGAAACAGAGATGACAGCAAAGGACCAAGAGTGAGTGGTTTAGGATGTTCTATTTACTGAGCTTATTCAAGGAAAGACCAGAGAAGTGACTTGATCACAAAACCTCCAGAGAAGGCTCTAAAGCCAAGAGGCAAAGATGCAGTGAGGTTTAGTGGCTGTCAACCAGAATTTAAACAAAACTGTCCGGAAATGAGTACAAATTCAGAAATCTTGGCTGTCTCTACACACGTGTTCAGTCCTGCATGAGCATCTTAACACAGAAATAATTCGTGGGACTCTCAGACCTGAATTATGTGGAGGTCAGAGTGGGTCATCTCTGGGGTCCGTTCTGGCCTCGCATGTTGGATTTTTGCAAAGGGCACCCGACTGGGTTTATTCCAAACGTGAGAATCCAGCTGTAAAGCCTCCAATCAGTGAAAAAAAACCCAAACCAAACAAGGCAAATATGTAGAAGTTAGTGGCAATATAAAGCCATGGCCTAAACCTCCCTTCAGTTGACTACTCAACATTAATGACATGCCAGTGAGAATATCTGACCATTTTGAAGAAAAGGGCCTTTCAGCTGGCTGCATGCCTTTTCAAACTCACGTTTGTCCAGGCCAATGAGGGTATGGAAAAGGACTGTACAAGTGCAAAAAGGATGGAAAAGTCCCTTTTTCACAGTCAGTTCAGCAGCAGCCTCTTGTGAATTGTGCACTGTGGTGCAGTTATAAACATGTAACCACCATTAATTAAGAGTCCTTTGAGCTCTTTCTCTGGGTAACTCCCTTTCAGCGCTCTGAGAAGGTTCATGTAAATAGAGGAAGCCACAGAAAGCTGTAACGTTACAGTGGATTTGTACTGGCAATCCACAAGATCTGAGAGAAGATGTTTCCATGGGATCCAAAAATCCTTCTAAAGTTTTCCCTTTGGAGTCTACCACCAGGCTAACGAAGAGAGCACTTGCTACTGAGATTGGTACTTTCAGCTGCGTGGCAACTTAGCTTACATAAATGACAGAGAGAATACAAATTCCAGCAGCCCTTCCAGAACAGCAATAACATTGTTCCAAATTCCATTTCTTTTCACTTGAAGAAACATTTGTGGAGCATCGTAGATGACCACCAGAGATCTCCCGCTCACAGCTGCTTTTTGGCAGCCCCGTTACCACAGCCAGCAAGTCTGTGCATTTAATGGATCTGTGAGTCCAGCAGGTCTCATGAATCAAAGGTTTCTCATGAATCAGAGTCTTCCTGGAAAATACATTTTGTCCAAAACATCTCCCCTTTGAAAGGCCTCTCATGGAGGTTTCTTTCCTTCTGTTCAGCTCCATCTTTCTTTCATCTCCATTTAGCCCTGGGAAGGGCCTGAACTGGAGTGATGCTTCCCAAGATATTGAGTGTGTAGGTCTAACTCAGATCATTATTATTTGCTGCCATCATCCCAAGGAGAACCTGTGGTTTAGGGGCTGGACAAACAGGGGTGTCCCGCTCACCTGGGACACTGCTAAGAGCAGGCGACTAAAAGGGACGTATCTGGGTTCGATGCTAATTCAGTGTTGCTAAATAATGTCGATCCCCCTGTAGCTCAGTTTCCCTTGATGAAAATAAAGTTGAAACCAGCAATAACTTCAGCCCAATTCTCCTGCAGCCTAAACTGCACTGAAGGTATTTTCTCTTCAGGTCCCACAAACATCTGAGGCACTGTCTGTGCCCGGGAGGGATGTGGAGACTGACTCTACCTCCCAAGAAAGTGGTGCTTGGCACGAAGAATTAACCCTCTCCTCATCCCCAAGCCAGGCAATCTTGTGGATCTTGACCTCCTCAGCATCCAGAGATTAGCAGGGTAACTCAGGGAAAGCAAATCCTTTGCTGCTCAGGGAGCCCCAGATCTACCAAAGAATGTAAACACCGCACTGCTGAGCTCCAACAGTTACAAATATTTTTTTTTTCCCCCCCAAAGCAACTTCATAAGAAATAAGGTCTTAAACTGAAATTGCTCTTTAGAGAAAGGAATTTCCACCGCGCGGGTTCGACACACAGGAGCAGTATTTGCAGGCACTCAATGGCTCTGATCCCAGAGGCGTTAACCACACGACCAGTACCCAGGCAATTTTAAATTTCTGCTTGAATATTCCTACAAGTACCACTCCTGAGTTGATTTAACACCATGGCTGTGGTGTCTAATAGCTCTCCAGTGATTAATAACAGCCATTTGTTCAAAGCTAACAGCCCCAGTGTGACAGTAACAGATAAATTAGCAACATTAAAAATATGCTAAAGAAAACATTTATGTACTGGATCAGTGTAGTATGTGATAGTAATACACATCAGTCGTGCCAATAACAAGCTATTAATGATGAGTGTTATGTTTAAGCAATTTTTGCCCAGTTCTCTTGCAATCATTCTGACATTGTTCATATTTAGCTTGATGAGATGGGCCAGTTCTTATGGACATTAATTTTTTTATGTGCTCAGGCATGAATATTGCAAGCAGATGGTGGGAGGAACAAGAAGGTATGCCATTGTATCCCTATCAGTTCCGTTTGTCACGGAGGAGCCAACGTGCCAAGTAATATTTGTGCATAAATTACAAGGCTGTTTACCAAATTACATCCCCAGCATTAGATGTCACGCAAAACATTTTAATAATGCAAATTAAAATTCTTCTGTTCAGCAGATCCCAAGATGTTACACTTGCCTACCAGAAACCACTGCAACACACGGCTGTCCCCAGGGATGACCAGCAGCTGGCTCAGCGGAGCAGAGCCCACACCCCGCATTGCAGCCCGACTCCCAGTAGAGGGACTGGGAGCCCAGACAAAAGCTATTTAACCTAAATTTTGATGGAAGCCTGAAGGCAGCCTGAGCCGTGTCCTCAGGGCAGGTTGCGAAGAGTAATCTGACACATATCCACTTGATCATCTGGAGCCTGAGGAAACAATCCCAAGGCATCGTAGCACCCACCATATAAAGAAATTGCCAACCCAGACGGGTGCACCCTTGCACCGCATTCTTATTGCCTGCTCATGACACTAAAGGAAAACATCTGCCTATCGTGCTCTGTTCAGCTATTGAGGCAAGAAAGGAAGGTCCTTTTTCTGAAGTTACGCGTTGCAGTACCAAGCCCCTGTAGAAATCTGTGTATTATTAGCATGGATTGGCCTTTCTTTCTTTTGTTTCCACCACTGATATTGAGGCACATGCCATGGGACAGCAGGATCTGCAGTTTTCCCTGTCCATGTAACTCACGGCATGCAATAGATGCTGCCAGTTGCCTTGGTTTGGGTGCAAACAAGAATGAGTGCTGTTTGGGTGACAACATTCCTGAGCAAATCTTGCAAGGCAAACATAAAATCTGAAATTTAGGCCTAAGCTGTAGAAAGCCTTGAATACAGCCCAAACCCCGTTCCTGGATCTGTACATACGGGCTCCAACCACACAAGCAACAACTCCTCACATCATCTGAGAGCAAAATCTACCTGTAACGTGTAATTCTTTCAGGAGACGGATGTCCAAATGGCTCCATGTATGGGACTGCACTGTCAGCACACAGACACGCATGCGGAAGTTGGATGCGGAGGGTGCGCTGACAGATGCATGATGTCATTGTTTTGAGCAAGTTGTTATACAGGGTTCAGCCACCACTCAACCGGCCCATTGCAACTGAGATGATCAGGAACTATTTATCTCTCCTGTCAAAAAGTACTGGAGCAGTATGATTAGGCTTGTTTAATTTAATCTAAACACTGCTCCCAAGTTGTGTCTTGCTTTTAGGTGTTTGTTTAAACACTCCCATTTTAGATTTTTTTTAAAAACAACCAACCCGTTTTCAACCACAAGCTTCCAATTTAGCTGATCACTAATTTCGTATTTTAAAAAAATATTATTTTAGCAAAAAATTTCCAACTACCTTCTACCTGGGATGTTCTCCTCCTTGGACACCTGGTGGTTTTTGCAATGGGAGGGTTTGGCTTGGCCAGGGAGGAGCAGAGCCTGCAGCCCATCCGCATCCCCACTGTGAAACAGAGCCACCTGCTCCTCGCACACCTGCCGTGAGCCTTGCCAGCCCAGCCGAGAGTGAGCTCATGGGACAACCATCCCCTCCCAAGCATGACCTCAAAGCTTAACAGCTCCTTGGCTCCAGCATGTGGGAAAATGTGAGCATTTCCCTCTGCTCCTGATTTTTAAAGTCACAGTTCTCAGTCTTCCCCAGGAGCCAAAACCAGCCCTGATGAGTAACAAGGAAGCAGCATGGTCTGGTGAACAGAGGGACAAAGACCCTCACCTGGGGTTGCTGTGATTTATAGCAAGGAGCTTCCTAACCCAAGCCCTAATTTTCAACACCTGGTGGCAATAGAAGCTTTTCCACAAGGACTTTGCAGCCTTGCCCTACACATAAAGCTTCAATGCCCATACCTACAGATGTGACAGTTTGTCATGGCCTGTTCCAAGGCTGTTTCTGCGGACAAGTGGAGATGTCCCCTAGACCTCATTCTTGAGTTACAGAACAGAAAATCTGGGTCCCGCTGCCCCATAAACACCAGCTTGGAGTAGCAGAGGAATACCAACGAGTCACCTCAGGGTCAAGGCTTGCACCCGTTTTATAAACTCTCATACAAGCAGGAGAATCATATTTGAGAAAAACTGATTTGAGGCAGAAAAAGGCAAGGAAATATGTTTACCCAAGGAGAGGGCATAGGAACAATAGCCCAAACAATGGCTGAGTAAATGAACACTTACAAATTACTGTGCTATACAGTACTAGTCTTGCAAACAAGGTTGGACAGTTTTTCTTCTTGATTACATGACTCCAAGTCTCTTCGAAACCAGAGGTTCTGCAGCTTTGTTTTCCATCTAGGGTTTCTGCCCAGACACAGTCCAGCATGTCGAGACTTTGCAGCATGCCAATAGTTTGCCATCTACCCAGCAAAGCCTCTGCAATTCCCCGCCCTCCCCAGCACTGAAAGGGGATGCCCCATGATTCAGCATTTCTGTTTGCTGTCATGCGAAGTTGCCTTCTGCTCCCATCTTTCACCCCACCCCAGGCTGTTTGCATGCAGTAGAAATGTGTTGAGCTTTTTTTTTTTTTTGCTTGAAAGATACCTCCTTGGCAATGCATCCCTGCAAGTCCTGAGCTGCAGGGAGCTTTCTGACCCATTTCACAAAATGCCTTTTACAGATTAATGTGGGGCCGAGGTTGGTTGTTTGCTGTGGCGGATTTGTGGGAAGGGCATCTGTGATCAAAAGGTTTTGGAGGGTGTATAGCAGCAGTCACAGAACCTTCTCCAGATTTAATGGACACGAGGAGCTGCCCCGAAATTTGGCAGTTTGGTTTTGCTTTGAAGGCATGAGCCGTGGCTTGTTCCCAAACAAGCAGGGGCAGATGTATCTCTAGGTGCAGATGGTGCCAGAACTCAACCCTAAATAACCCATTGCTGTTGCTGACCATGGCTTTAGCTGACAGACCTTGGGAAGGGAAGGGCCAGCAGTCCCTGGAGGCCACTGCTGTGCAAGCACAACAGGCGTGGGCTCAGACAGCAGACGTCTACCTGGCTTTCAAGGCCTGGTCCTGCTATGCCTTTATTTTGTCTCTGCTATCACCCAGCCAGAAGTCACGGCCAGCCGTGCTGCTGCGCAGAAGAAAATTCTAGATTTCTTGCATTCAAGCCAAATCTCAACCTGGCTAAGAAAAACACGGGGCAATGCAGATCGGGCCTATCAATCACTTGGATTGGCTTTCATGTTTCATGCAGGCAGCAAAAGCCTTAATAAATATCAACTGCTGGAGATTTCTGATACTGCTGGAGAAGCTTTCCAGGTTGCTGGTGGAGCAGAAGTTAACCAGAACCCAGCACATATGCTGGAGCCCCAAGGCTGAGGAATAGGGAGGACCACAGGGAACTGAGCCACAGCCAAGTGTGCATAAACCACCCAGAGACTTGTGGTGTGCAGGAAGGGAGAGGAAAGTGAATAGCTAAAAAGGCTGGAAAAAGCAGCCCAGGGAATTGCACGGTGGCATTGAAGGACAGCAAAACGCAAAATGTGCTGTTCAGTTTCAAGTTAACTCTTCATCGGAAAGGAGATGGAGTCAAACATCTCCTGCCTTCGAGAGGAGTCCATCCTTTAACCCTGAGCCCCTGAACAGTGAATTTAAGCCCCTGTGAATAGCAAATTTTAGTCATCCTAGGAGCAGCTCACTGGACCCAAGCACAGACTTGAAGCACATCTGTGCACCTGGCCAGAACGGATTTTATGCCAAGGCAGCTCAAGCTGAAGCACGCTGGCTAAAAAAACAAGGGCGACCTAAGGTAGACCTGTAGGGCTGTCAAAGCTTGAACGCATGCATTGGCAAGAGCTGTGCCTGGAAAACCAGGACTGGAGGAGCCTCTGCTGAAGCAGCCCCTTGCCACCACCAGCGGCCCAGTCTCTCTCCTCTTGGTTCACACGCAGACGTTGCAACACGGCTGATGAGCAAGTGCCCAGATACTTCCTTTAGCGTTATTAGGCAGGAAATCTGCCTGTATTAGTGGTGCAAGCTCACGTTGCAGACCTTTGCCCTGACAGTGTGAACACCGCACGTTCCCTCTTTCCCTGTCGCTAGCTCCGCTCTGTATGTGAGTCGGTGCAAGAAGCCAATTCTTTTCTGGCTTGTTTCAGACCAAGACTCATTTGCAAGAGCCCAACTATCATCACATTTATTTTTCTTCCTCATGCTTTTCTTGGCCTGGCGTGCTGGGTGCTGGACCCAAGGGACGCCAGATGTGCTATGAAATGACGCAGAAGCATCAATATTTTCACTTTGAACGGATGGGGTTTTCTGCTGATCACCGACTCATTGCAGTCAAGGTTGTTTAAGGGCTCAGGCAAGAAAAGCTCCGATGGAAACAAAGGAGGGAAGGAATGTTTGGATGCAATGGTCTGGGGGAGATGACTTGGTTTTAACGGGGCTGATTAGGATGAAGAAATGGAGTTGCTGAAAACTGGCTCCCCTGACTTCGCTGCTGATAAATCTCTGTGCTTCACTATGAGCAACTCAGGCAGCAAATTGGACAGAGGGACACTCCTTACAGCTTTATTTTAAAGGTGTTGTTTCTACAAAGTGTGCTCTGAAGGCTGTGAGAAGATGGGGCCTGATCCTGCCAAAACAGATTCCTGTGCCAAGCTGCAAGCATGTGACTGCTCCCACGGGGGATGCCGATGGGTGTTTGCTGGGTCAGAGCCAGAGGTGGAATATTAAAGTGAAAGGGAGAGAAGGGCGGGAGGCTCTGGGGTGGGTTTGGAGCTCAGGTAGCCCAGTGGTGCAAAGACCAATGGCAGCAGTTGCTCAAACTTTGTCAAGAAGATAAAATGGTTCCCTCTCACAGTATTGAGTCCCCATCCCTGGGGGTATTTAAAAGCCGGGCAGACGAGGTGCTTAGGGACAGGGTATAGTGGTGGGATGGCAGGGTTAGGGGAACAGTTGGGCTTGACAGTCTTAAAGGGCTTTTCCAACCCAAAAGATTCTATGATTCTATTACTGGATTGACCAGAATAAAAGCAGAGTAATCAAAAAACCCTCAGGGTTATGGACACACTAAACCCCTTGTTTATGACGAGACCAGTTTGGTTCACCTAAGGTAAGGCACAGCTCTGCTAGGTCCGGTGCAGACACACTGAGACCCATCCTGCCCCAGCTAGTTAATGCCATCGAGACAGAACTGAGGTGGGAGAGGAGCACGCTTACCCTCCCAGGTGAGGCAGGCTTTCCCAGGCCTCAGTTTCCCATCTAGAAAACGAGGATAGCAATCCCCACCAATTTTTAGCGGATACAGAAAAGCACCCTGTCACATTAATGTGTTTTTATCAGCAGTGCAATATTGGCTTATGCTGGTTCAAACTGCAGGAAAATAGCTGTGCTGTAATTAATTAAAGCAAAGCCTCATGATCAACTGTAACTTTGATATAGCTATATAGGATATAGGCATTCTCTCTTGGAAGAGGCATTGGTGTTCGTGCAATACAGCCCTGCTGATCTTCCAGGAGCTCTCAACCACGCAGCAGACCTTACAGCGAGCCATGTGATGTTTTCCATCTCCAGCATGCCCTGAATTTTAAACCAAGCACCCTTGGTGTGATTTCTTTTGATTTACTTATTATAGAATTCTTTTTCAAAACTGCTGATTGTCTGGTTTTGTATGTTGTGTGACACTGGGGAAGAGAAATTGGGGCTGTGCAGCCTGCTTCTAGTGCAGTTCCAGGACACATTAACACCAAAGGCGGGAAGGCATTCCTAAGTGGTAATAATCATTAAATGAAGAGGAGAGAAATGCAAGCCAGAAAATGGAGAAACAGAAGTCTATCAAAAATATTGCTAATAAAGGAGAACAAATGCACTGAACAGACTCTTTCAAATTTGTGGAAAACCACAGACACTGCGGGGCCCCTTGCCTGCTTGCAATAAATAGAAGGTGTCAGGAGTCTCTATGTGCCATCAAGGTGAGCAGGGCAGCGAGAAACCACTGGAGTACACTGAAAGAAGGCCTATGCCCAGAGCCAGGTGATTTGGACAAATGTTTATAATTCCTCATTCATCTTTAAACTTTGCCATTTCTCCCTGCACTGGCAGACTTAGACTTTTATGGGAATGGACCAAACTTCACCCAGTTTGCAGATGGTCTCTGAAAGCAACTTCCCCTTCCCAATCAGGGGCTTTAAAAAAAAAAATATAATCAAACAAGAAATAAATACAAAGTTATTGTTGAGAACAAAAAGGAGTTTGCAGCTCCTACCCATAGACGGGAGACCAGCAGTCCTGTGAACAGCAGAGCGAACGTACCCTGTTTGCCTATGGATGCTTGTCTCTCCCTCGACTGATTTTGTAACTGAATTAGGCTGAGATTTCTGTCGTGTCTGCCCATGCCTATAAAATTCCTCCCTTGTTCCTTTTACAGCTCCCCTCTCAGGAAAAGCTGGCTGTGAGACGTCAGCCGTGGGAATCAGGCCAAAGCAATGAGAACAGAATCGAGGCTGTCCAAACCTCAGCAGGGTTGGGGATTTTCCCCCTTTGCCAGCCAATTTCCCACATAGGTACACAAATCTGCTATTTAGGTATTTACCTTCCCAACAAATGCAGTTGAGGCAGCGCGTTCGAGCGTGGGAAGGGGCACGAGGACAGACAGAAATACCTGTCCCTCCACCAACTGACTGCCTGGAGGCCCTTTCCCTTTCCCCGGGCAGACACAAAATGTGATTTTCCCCTGATATAGGGAGACATTTCTGCAGGAAGATCTCTGGTCTCACAAACAAAACGGGCAGCTGTAAGCATCCCTCCTGGAGCTGCAAAGAGCACTCTCTCGGTTGCCAACGTCGGCAACACCTTTGAGTGTTGCAGTAAAATGTTCTTTATCTGCAAACAGCATTTCCCAGAGCAGAGACAATTTCAAAGACCTTATTTTTTCCCAGATGATGAGAATATAGCATGCCAAGACACCTCATGTGCACCCGGGGCCCACCCTGCCCTGTATACAGTGTCCAGCAGTGCCCAATGCCTACACCTAGGGAAAGTTTATAGGAAGCAAGCCAAGAACACAGCCCTGCCTCTCCTGACAGCCCTGGGCTCCCAGTTGCCACCAGGATGGGAATTTGCTGAGCTGGAAGCTGTCTCTGAGCCCCAGCCCCTGTGTAGGAAGAACCCCAGAAACTGGGTTGCTCCCCTTGCTACAGAAGAGGCAAACAGCTCTTATTTTGCTGGCCAATGTGACCAGGGAAATGGGGATGGGAAAGACCCTTCCCAAAGCCAGATTTGATGTCTGGTTTCAGCAAGCACCCAGGCAGCATTCCCAACCTCCTAGCTGCTCCTCCCAACCTCACTGCTCACCCACAGTCACTCACAATATGAGATTTTAATTGACAATGCATTTTTTTTTCCCCTGCAACATCATTTTGCTTAACCCTCATTTAATCTTCTTGACCAAAGAAATGGCAGTGGGAAAAGCAAAGCTTCCCCGTTGAACTAGTGGCTCATGTCTGGCTTACCAAAGAATGTACTAAAATCCAGTAATATTCATCACAAAACTGCAGGGAAGGAAGTGGGAAGGAACTTGAGGATATCGTTCCCTCAAGCATTTTAAACCAAAGCTTCATGTCACTTCCAGGAGCATAAAAGCAACTATTGACCATTTGATGGGTCTCCTTTATAATCAATTCAGAATTAGGCTTTGAATATTCATTTGTTATTTCTGTTCCCCACATTTCGCTTGCTTGAATGGAAATGCATAGAGAGGACTTCTCTGTTCATCTGCAGTCCCTTCACAAAGCACCTTCTGAAGCCCTATAGCCAGGAGGTAGCCAGGGACCACCAGACTGAACCAGCCTTTTTTTGCCTTGTCCCAGACCAGGATTGACTCAGTATAACCTGCACCTGGAAAAAAAAAAAAAAAAATATCCCCCAGTGCCATTTTCAGGTGGGTTTGTGCAACCTCTTGTTTCCCAGCATTCAGCCAAACAGCCCTTTCCATAGTCTCAGGCTGGAATGGGTCCCAGGCAGCCACTTTCTTTTTTGTGTGGCAAGAAGAAACATCATTTTTTAAATCATGCAAATGAGGAACAAGATCCATGTATAAAATAAACAGACAAGCCATTTTTCACTTATAATTGTTTCTTTGCCACATTAATGAAAATATGGTGTGTATTATGGTTAATGAATATGTAAATGAGAGATGATTAATAACTCATTTGGAGAGAAATGGGAAGATTCATTTACCTTCTGTAAATCCTCTGTGCTTCCCAGCCTCTGTTCCATGTCCCTCCAGCTCCCGCCTGTTCATGCCTGAACCAGGTCCCTTCAACACAACAAAATAGTAGAACCAATATCACCCGGCTTAAACTCAAGACCGTTCCCAATACATTTGTTTTTCATCTCTCTGAGGGCATCTATCCCCTGCATGGTGGAATTCTTCAGTCACCCAAAACCACTTGGGCTAAACAACCTGGCCTGGACATAAAGGTTTGGGATCTGCGTCCCAGCTGGATAAATAAACCCCCTTGCCAAGGTGTGCTCCCACGGGCCGGGAGAAGGCTTTTCACTGAAAAGCTCCTTTGATAGGTGCCTTTCTCCATCCTTTATGAGAGACCTGTCTAGGGGCAATACCCCTTTTCTGACAACATCATGGGGTTTTGAATTTAATGTGGAAGTTTTCTTTAGAAAATGCCTGATGGTGAAACACTTCCGTCTCTCCCTCCCTATATTTGTACAGAGTACCCCCTGTCGATGCTGCCTGCCCTGCACAGACCCTTTTCAGCCCTGTTCTATACTCTCTGGCACTGCAACTGCAATACAGACCCCATCAAAACCCTCAGCCTTCACCTTGAAATCACTCCTCTCCCGAGAGCCGGGGGCGAGAGCTGTCTGAGCCCCTGGCATGCGAACGGCTTCCCTGGAGCATCAGGCTGCATTTATTGGGCAGCTGAAAGCCCAAAGGGCTGTCTTACTTGGGGGGACCCCCTTCCTGCTCGTTATCATCTCATATGTGAGGTTCCATGATGGCAGGAGTCCATTCACAGGGGGTCTCCCTCATCCTCCCAGCATCACTTCTTTACCTTTTCTTTCGTAGAGGAGTGAGAGTCCATTTGCCTGCTGCTACAAGAACGAACAAGGCAACTTGGCATGGAAATCAGGCTGCCAACTCTGCAGGAGGCATCTCTCATCAGGCTGTGATCAGGACTGCAGCTCGGTCATCTCTGCTCCCTGACATCTTCAAGGCAGCGAGGCTGAGCAGGAGGAGGCCCTCGGAGTCTGTGCAATGGGAAAAACTCAAACCACTTTTCAGGAGAAACACTGTGGATTTTTTAAAAGCCAAATGCTTATTTTCTTTCTTCTTCCTAGATTTCCCTTGCTTTCCAGGCTACATTTTAAAGGAAAAGTTGAATGACCAGGAAAAGTGCTGCTTGCTGCTCAGAAGAGCACTTGCAGCCTGTGACCATGAACGACGACACGCAGGGCATCTTCCAGGGCTGCAGCCTACTGCAAAAAAGGTCCCTTCTCTCAACATTTAAGCAGAGCTGTTAGGAAAAGCCAATTAGTCCTCCTTGTCCCTTGAATTACTAAGATTACACCTGAACTATAGATTAGCCCCCTAGAGCCTACAAAATTCAGGGTCAGCATATGATGAGTGCAGCACACCCAGTGAGCAAGAGTCACACAAACTGGTGCCTCCGCAGCAGCATGGGGCTGCCAGAACCAGCAAAGGTTATTTTGGGGGCCACGACATTGAGCTGGGATGTAGCAGAAGTGGGCACAAGACAACGATGGCCAAGGTCTGCCCAGAGAAACTGACCCCCCCTCCGTGCTGCGAGTTTGCCGTGCTCGGGCGGTCTCATCCACCGCTGCACAGAGGGCAGTGTTGTGCAGGATGGAGAAAACAGCCCCTCCAGAACATGGGGGGACTTTCTGCTCCAGCATTCTTGTTTATTCCATGTTTGCACCATTTAGCAGCGGGTGCCAGCCACCCCGTTAACACATGCTTTTTTGTTGGAATAAAACACCCACACTGAGACGCCCCCTGAACTGCTCAGTACAAACCCCTCAAGTGCAGGCACCAGGGTCAAAGGAATTTTCCTTTGGTTTCACTAGACTTTGGTGGGTTAAACCAGGCTGAAACCAGTTCTTGGCACTGATTTTTTTTTTTTCCTTTTTGCCATTAACTGACTAACCCTGCAAAATTCTAAGAGGCAACCGAGCTGGTTGGGGTCTTTAATTTCCTCCCAGCTCCTCAGGACACACAGACCCTGGCTGCTGAGGAGCTGGCACCGATTCCTTTGAAGGCTCTTTCTGCACCCTCTGAGCTCAACTCCAAGGACACATGCACCCTCTCGTGGCAGTGATTTAACCTCCAAAGAGCCCAGGCTCTGCCTTTGTACATGCTCCGTGGTCTCTTCCATGCTCCATGTGCGAGCAAGGAAAGACACCAGCATGGGATGGAGCTGCTGCATCTGTCCTACCCATCCCCAAAGTCCCAAGACCCTTTGCAAAATTAGGAAAGGCTTCCTGCAGCTGCTGGGAATAGCTCGTTTGGGCTGCAGAGTCCTTTGGGGGGAGTTGCTGAACTGGGTACACATTACCTGAAGGACTGGGGGATGCTTCGTTGCTGAAGAATTCAGGGTTTGATTCTGGATCAGTCTGCAGAGTGACTTTGGAAAGAAACCTTACAGTATGTATTCGCATCTGCCCCCTTCCTCCTCATCCCAGTGCTGTTGGTCCTCCCTACAGAGCCTTCAGCCCTTTCCCAGCCTTCTGCTTCTCCTATATCCAACACCGTGGGCTTATCACAGGCCTCAGAATAAGTGTTTTCTTCAGCTTCCAGAAAAAGGTAATTCTTCAAGAACCTCAGCTTTCCAGAAAAAACACAAAATTCATTTTTAGCCCTCCCAGTTATTGCAAAACGCAACCTAGAAGGCAGTTCCCAACCATCGCTTGGGTAACTGCTGTTTGCCTGAGCCCTCCCTGCAGCTCCTGGGCTCGCTGCAGCGTCCCCATCCTGGGGACAGTAGGACATGCCCAAACTCACAGGGGGAGAGAAGAGGGAGGATGCAAAATGTCAGCTCCCAAGTCCTCCTGGGTTAATAAGTAAATATATACAAATTATAAATAAATCCCTGAGGGCACTAGTTCCTCTGTCCCACCACCCATCCCCACCGACACATTCCCCTTTTGCCCCTGTGAGGGCAGGAAGAGGGACTGTCACCCCACTACTGCACGAGGGTTTCTGCCCCACAGCAATCAAAAGGGCTCGAACAGTCACAGGAGATTAAAAAAAAAAAAGCAGAAAATAGATGTGATGGGAAGATTTCTCCTGAAGCTTGCTTTAAGGTTCTCAGAGATACACACAGCTACAGGCCCACCTCAGGGCTCATTTACAGCTTGTGGGGGACAGCCCTTCCCACCAGCTCCATCCATAACGTACGAGGCTTCCAAAGCCCACAAGGAGCCTAGAAATCGTCAGCTGCTGCGAACCCCTGCTCCTGCGCTGCCGGCAAAGGAGGCAAGAGATCCAAGCAC
>JAKFQP010000050.1:2308694-2334608 GCA_023375905.1 Nycticorax nycticorax | reverse complement strand
GGGATGGGGTGACTGCTCTCCGTTAGCAAAAAAAAATAAATCCCATGCCCAGGCTCTCAAGGACCACTTTCAAGGCTCAGCTGGACAGGGTCCTGGGCCATCTTGTCTAGGCCATGCTCTTGCCTAGAAAGGCTGGACCAGATGATCCTTGAGGTCCCTTCCAACCTGGGATTCTATGACCAAGCACACATGGGGACAGCAATCCTCTCATGCAGGTGTTGGATCTGAAGCCCTTCCAGGCAGTCACCCAGCGCTGCGTGCATGGGGAGTATTTGCATCGCTGCTGGGTGCAGAACGGAGCCCCATGCTCAGCGGCGGCTGGGCACAGCCAGAGGAGATGTGTGGGGGAAGAAACTCTGCAATGGTGTTTGCAATCACTTTGCATTTTCTTGGTTACCTGGACCAGTGTTTCCATTTCCCCCACCTTGAACGTGGCTCTGTCTTTCCAAGGCTGATGGAGTTAGGCAGATTGCTCCGACAGACTTGTCTCTGGCTTACTTGGAGCATTTCAGCCACTACGAAAAGAATAAATAAATAAATAAAACCCCAACAAGGGTTGGGTCCCTCTCTGGATCTCAGACTATTTATTGATTTTTCAGTTTGGACAAACAAAGTGTCATTCAAAACCCAAACTCTTCCTCATTAATGCAGCTTTGGTGAATCCAGTTCTATAGCAATCAATTAACCCATAAATAATTAAAACAACATTTTAGAATAAAATGTTATGTCCATAAGGCAGCCTGTGATGTGCGAATTACAGGCCATTAATTCATACCTAGTTTTCTTAACAGACCTTGACCTTCAGCCTCGTGTCTCACCACAACAAAGTGTGAATTAATCCACCCTTTTTCACACGCTGTCAACTCATCCTGTCACAATGGAGTGCAGCCCCCCAAAAAGTCACACGAACCTGGGGGGAGGGCAGATGCAGGTAGTGTACGCTTTACTGCAGCCCCTGGAAGGGTTGGGGGGGGCCACTGTATGGGGCACCCCAGGGCTCCAGTGGCACCAGGTAAAGCCTGGGACCACCTCCCCCTGTACAGCCCCAGGCTTTGTTTAACCCAATACTGGGGCATACTGGTTCGAGATCCCCTTGCAGGGTAAAAATGCTATCATCCCTCCTACTGCTTAGGCAGGAGCTTGCCTCGTGCCTGAGCCTGCCCTCTCCAAAGCCCTGCAGGGTCTGAGCATGGGTGGCTCCTCAGAGGTCTCCCACCCCACACCAGCCCCACCACCCAGGGCTTCACATCCCTCAAGGGACGGGGAGCAGCAGCAGCAACCCCTTTGCTCTGCACCCTGCGTGCTGGGTTCTATGGCCATCACAGGAGGAGCAGAGGTCCCGAGCTCAGAACTCCAGTCCCTAGAAAGCCCACGATCTTGGAGGATGCTGGCCCCATGGTCCTCCCTGGGCAGCAGGTTCATGCCAGCCCCCAGCCAGAATCAGCATGGGGAGGTCTCACACAGGGCCAGGACCCTCATCAGAGGGATGCTTCAAAGGAAAGGATGCAAATTCTATTACCCATCCCTCAAGGTTTCCTCTGTTAAAAATCAAATCTGGGCTGGGACCATGTCTGTGCTCCTGCACTTTGCGATGAGCTTTAATTAAGAGGTAAAATTATTAAAGCTGCAAGTTATTATAGCCTCAGGACCCTGGCCCAGTGATATGAAGCAGATGGTCCAGGGACAAGCAAAAGCCCTTTAATAAAGAAGCGTTTGCAATTCATGAGCATTAATTATGTCCACTTCTCTCATTTTAAAATGTTATGCTTGTCAGCCCTGGTATTGTGTGGAAGGCAAGCATGATGAATTAGGCAAACCCCTTCTGGTTCAGGACATACTCTTTGTGCGACGAAAATTAAAAGTATTATCTCCCAGAAGATAGAGTCATTAGAATATTTAAGCACTTGGGGTTCCCCACCCCTCCTTGGCCTTTCTCCCTACTGCCTCAGCATCCCTTTGCAGGTTTTGGAGGGGTCTGTGGGGATCCGGCCGTCCCCAGGAGGCAGTGGGGGATGTGCTGCCCTGGTCCCTGGGATGCTGGCTGAGGGCACTGGAGTGCTCCACACAGCTGCTTAATGGCGAACCGGTGCCACCCTGGGCAAGTCGCTTATCCTCTCACCTCACTCCCTGCCTGCCCCATCTATTATTTATAATAAGACTGTGGTCCATAAAACAAAGAACAAGTGAGAGGGTTGATCCCATTGAATTCCCTGCTCTGCTGTAGTTTGCCATCACCATCAACGTGCTTCCTCACCTAATTTCCCAGATTTCCACATCATGGTATCTGCTTGCTGGATGCTCTGTCCTGGTCACCCACCGGGTCCCTGGCCAGAGCCACAGTGTTTTGAGGGGACCATGCACAGCCAGAGACAGCCCTGCCTGACCAGGCAGCACTGGGCTGGGGAAACCAAGGTGACACTGCAAGGTAGAGTGGACATGAGGCTGAGATCCCAGCCTGGACCTCCTCAATTCCTGCCTGTAGTCATGGTGCCCACCTACAGGACTAAAGGCAAAGCACCTGGGGGCTGTTAGGAGAGGGCAGCATCCAGGATCTAAATGCATGGGGAACCCTGGGGAAGACCCAGCTCTGCAGCAACATCTCTCACTCTGTTTTCTGCAGTGACAGCCAGACCTTATGCTTTTGCTGGTCCAGGGGCAGGGCATGCTCCGACATCCCAGAAACAGCACCAGAGGCTCCAGATCCCAGCACACCTGCACTGCATGGGAAAGGAGGGCAGGGGCTCAGGCAGCGCTGCCCTCATAGAGTCATGGAACTGTTTAGGTTGGAAAAGACCTTTAAGCTCACCAAGCCCAACCGTTCCCCTAACCCTGCCATCCCACCACTAAACCCTGGCCCTAAGCACCTCATCTGCCCAGCTTTTAAATACCCCCAGGGATGGGAACGTGACCCCTTCCCTGGGCAGCCCCTTCCAGTGCTTGACAGCCCTTTCAGGGAAGAAATTTTACCTAATGTCCAACCTAAATGTCCCCTGGCACAACTTGAGGCCATTTCCCCTTGTCCCATCTCCTGTTCCCTGGGAGCAGAGCCCGACCCAGCCCCGGCTCCCCCCTTCTGTCAGGCAGTTGTAGGGAGCGATAAGGTCTCCCCTCAGCCTCCTCTTCTCCAGGCTGAACTCAGACCAGTCCAACTCCCTTTTGCTGCCAGCACAGCCTCCAGCAGTTGAATAATCACAGATTCTGACCTCTCAGAAGCTGGGGTGGGGGAGAAATATTGAATCTGTGCTACTCCTTTCAGAGAACAGCCCCAGCTGTACAAAATCAGGTAGATGCATATACAAGATCTCCCCATTTGGAATGCAATGGATAGAGGAATCTTGCTGTCCTGGTGGGATGAAGCTCCGGCTGAATGCCTGGAGCCATGCTGGGTGGGCTCTGGTTGCTCATCAGTTATTGATAGACTGAAGGAGCTGAATCTACTTGTCTTGATGGCAAGAGGTAGGTTTGAGACTGGTTTGTGCTGGAAGAGGCAGGCTGAGGAGGCATGGAAAGCACAGGGCGCGCTTTGGAAAAACCAGCGGGATGCTCAGCCACCAACGGCACGGCCTGTCCACACACGAAGCCCGAGATCACCACATGAATAACTTGGTCACCCTGGGAAGCCCTGCAAAGCTGCATGAAAATTCCAGTCTTCCCTATTCTTGTCCTTTGCTTTCTCCCCTCATCTCTTCTTCCTCTGAGCACTCGCAGCATCCAGTGAGACCACTTAAAACATAACAGCAAATAATTCCTCCTACCACCCCCAGCAATGAGAATTTCCTTTTTGTTCCTCTGATTCACAGCTAAAAAGCCTCTCCTTGCCTTTTCCTAGGTACAAATTCAGGTTTTTCCACACAGGGGAGGTCTCGTGCCATGCCTAACATTACAAGGCTGGATATTAGCTTGCTCAGACTGCTCCCCAGCCCTGGAGGGCATCAGATAACCCAGTCTGACCTTACAGCGTGAAGCCACCTGCCCTCCCCGTAATAGCTTCACCCATTACACAACCTTATTTAAAGATGACATAATTTACATTCATAGAGATTTATTGGCTCTTCCTTTTGCCCTGAATTAAGCCCCATTGCGGGACCATTTGATTTTTCCAGGCGTTAGTCAGAGAAGCCCAGGACTGGAGGAAATCATCTGTGCCAGCCTCTCCCCCCCCCAAGCCCCCACAAGTGCCGAGCACCAGGCTTCCAGGGGGCACAAATCCGCTCTGCAAATGGACTAATTCCACATCCCCCAGAACGATCCCACACACTGCGTCGACCACAAAGCCTCAGCCTGCTCTGGTCTGTGTCAAAGTGAATCCACAGCCTAGAGCTGGGAAGTTGCTGGTTTAAAGTAGAATTGGTCCTGCCTGGGAATCTTTATTTATAATAAGAAAAACCAAATGCTTGGGTTTGGCTTTATTCAGCCAGCCCAGAGGAGGAGGAGGAGGAAGATGCTGTGGGTGCTTACTGGCTGCAGCAATGGCTCAATGCAACGCGTGGCTTGCACATCGGTGCCTCTGCATTGCGTGGGAGCCTGGGTCAGCCTCATGACACCCTTTGCTTCCCCCAGGCAGGGATCCCAGGAACAAACCCAGCCTCCCACTGTGCAGCAGAGGCTGACAGGTACACGCCGCTCCTACCTGTGCTTTGCAGGTGGGGAAACCAAGGCTTGCCCACAGAAGCGCATTGCACAGCACCGGTCTCGGGTTGACTTTGTCAAACCAATCCACGAGACTGCATGAAAGCTCAGCTCCACTCCAAGAGGAGTTCTGTCTGCACAGGAGCTCCCTAGGACCCTGAATCCAGCAGCCTGCTGCAAGTCTTGTAGGAACCTACTGCCCTCTCCTGCACGTTTCCAGGGATCAGGGATTTTGTTTGTTCACTTGGAAGCTTCATGGGGTTTTATCTTTGCTTCATGATTTAATTTGGCTGTGATTTATTTATAGACATGCTTATGAAATATGCAGCCCCTTCTGAAGCCTCTGTCCACATGAATGCTTGCAGGGACCAAAATAATTGCCACATACGCTACCAGGCAAGAATGGCCCCAGAGGTAATGGGCTGCCGCCGGACTGTGGAACATCCTCTCCTAGACCAGGACATTCAGTCATGCAGCCTGTTGGTATTAACACAAAACTCCGTGCTTGCGTTCCCACCCCTTCACTGCCCATGTCCAGACACTTCTGGTCACTCCCGGCCAGAAAAATGCCACTGGTGCCACCATCTGAGCTCAAAGCTCTTTGGAGACTATGGCCACTGCAAGATGTCTCAGCGCAATGACAGTTGTCCCAAGGGGGTCCCCAAGGTTTTCTCCGAGACCTCTCAGGAAAAGGGGTGGGTGGCACTGCTGCACATTTCTAAGGGAGCACTCTAGAGAACCCCAAAAAGTCATCAGCGCCTCAGGGGCATCCAAACAGCCCTTCAGGGCAGGTGTGGGAAGCACCTAATGCAAACTCCTCTCTGGCGCAGATCCTGCCCAAAGGACCACGAGCTAAACCTGCCAGGAGCACCCAGGGAGAGCTCAGCCCTGGTGTTTGCTCCCTGCTCTCTCCTGGGAGGCACCAGCCCTGCAGCCACCTTTTAAAGGGCACTGAATGTACCTGGAGAAGCAGCTTCACAGACCATGCCCAGCAGACACCCAGGGCTCGGTCCACTCTCGAGGCCTGTGCCCGAGACACCCAGCAAGGCCCAGGGATGCGACTCAGGACCTCCAGGAGGGCAGTGCATTTTTGGAGCAGCACCCACAGGCCAGGTCGGGCTCCCCATGGTGACCGGAGCCAACCCACAGCACAGCTCCCCCAGCTCAAGCACTAAAGCATCCCCTTCAGCTGCTGAAGGATAATCAGAGATACAGTTGCCTCCTGCCACTAGTGAGGCATTTGCATACGCAATGCTTCTTTGCATATGCATGCATATAATTTACACATGCAATTATCTCTTGACACACATCTCTCTTAATTTCCTTGCTGTGAGCCTGCCCAGCTTGCAGCCTGCAAGGCCACGTGCCACTTTTCCAGGCATGACACAGGGGGCAAAGGAGGCTCAAGTTCCCCCGACCCTCATTTCCCCCCCTCACACACAAAACCCCCTACTACCTCTTTTTGACCAAGTTAAACCCCAGCATACCTCATCCCAGTTCACAGCCGAATCCAGTTGGTTCCCCAGGTCAGGCATAGAAAGGGCTGCGTGGGCACTGGGAAAGCAGAACTTTGCAGAGCTTTAACAACCATCGGGGTCAGGGATCCCCCTGCTCCGCCACTGCAAGGGGGGTCAGGTGCAGTTCCATCCCCACCAGCACAGCCGGGGGCACCAGAGCAACGTTGGGGTGCCCCAGGGCTCAGGAGGTCTCTCATTAAGGGGGAATAAGAGAGAAGAGAAAAAAAAATAAAAATTAGATACTGAACACAGGGAAGGGAACATGGAAAGTAATTCATTATCCCAGCTTACTCCCAGGCCTATTAAATACTCCCCATCCCCGTGGCATGGGCGGTAGGAAATCCTGCCCTGCACCCGGGCAGATGGGATCACCTCCAAATCACCCCCAGGTGCTTCACGGTCAATTAGAGGCAAGCGTGGAGCAAGGGAGAGGGGTTAAAGATTACGCAAAGGGCCAGGCGAGTGACACAGCGGGGAGCTCCGCTGCTCATCTATATCATAGACACTAATTTGGTTTAATTTACTTCAAAGACTTTCCTGTAGGCTGCGGCGTACACAGGGTTAGGATCTATTTTTCTCAAAAGAGGTTTGAAAGGGGGCAGGGGCCTTTCTCTTGAAAGCATCCCCGGGAGAGTGCTTTGGGGGTTGATTTTTTTTTTTTTTTTTTTTTTTTTTTACAAGGGCTGTTTCCAAAGGCAGATAAGAGAGAGCCCTGGGAAATGAAAGCCAAAAAAGTATATATGAAAGGAAACACAACCGACAAAGACTGAAACGAAGCCGTTAAAGCACTTTAAAATAAAGCCTCTCCCCAGCCAGTGCCTGCAGAGGAGCAATAAAACCATCCTGCAAAGTGCTAGCTGAAGATTCCCCCAGGACAGCACGCCCTTCGGGGGAAGTTAAAGATGTTGAATTATCAGGAAGCGAATAAAACAGGGCCAACTCGGTGCTTTTATCCTTTCATCAGCCTGGGGAGAAGTGGTTTGTTAATGCTGGGAGGCTTAGGGAGAACATAACCCGGAGTGAACGGCCACAGGGCTGCAGGGCGCAGAGCAGAACGGGCCCTTGGCAGGCAGGGAGGAAGGGGGGAGAACCAGGTCCCGGAGCGCAACCACCAACTTTTCTGCGTAGTGGACAAGGCAGAGACCAGAGACCAGTAGCTCTGCTGGCTTCCAGCCCAGCTCTGAGCATTCTTCTGCAGCTTTGGGCAATCACAGCCACCCTTTCTCCATCCTGCTCCAGGGAAGGGGCAGCACCTCCTCAGGTGGAGGCAATGCCAGACACAGTGAGGGCTAAGGGGTGCAAAACCACACCAGGGACAGACCCCGCAGGAGCATCCCTGGAGCTGTATGCTTTCAGCCCCAGCATAGATCACCCTTGGCTGAAATCAGGGTCTGACTCACTAAACACACCTGGGTGTCTCTGCAGCACCTCAGGCACCTCCTCACTTCGAGGAAGGGAACCTCAGTGCTTGCGCACGCTGAGTCGGCGCTCAGCACCCGGGCTGAAGTGGCATCTCCTGATGGCAGCCCCTGACTGGCTCGTCCCCATGGGGGGCGAGGGGAGCTGCGGCAGAGGAAGCGCTCCATAAATCACTGCACAAAGAGGCCGTATTCAGGGAAGCATCCATAATCATGTTAAATAATTACAGGGGGAAAAGTTGACCAAGTGAGAATAGGAGGGCTGTGGGGTCAGTGCCGGAGGGCGGAGGCAGGGGTTTGAGGGCAGAATGGAGGGTGAGGGCAGTGGAGGGATGGGAGGGCTCAGGGGATGGGTAATGGATGCAAAAGAAAGTGTTGCTAGACTCTGAAAGCAGGCTGGGACTGCTCCAGCCAAGTCCTGAATGGAGCTTATATTCCAGCTCCAACACAGTTTGGGGAAAATCCAACCCTCAGCACCCCTGCGCTTGGGAGAGTTTGGCAGGGGACATCTGCAGTGGATGGTTTTCTTCAAAGCCCAGTTGTAGTGGTGGTGGTGTTATAACACCTGTATTAATTAACCTGATTACAAAGAAGCCATGAAACCTGCTCAGACCATGTGTGATTTGAGCCTCTTCTTCTGCTGGTCTTGAACAGGGCTGAAGGGGACAGCTTCAGAGCCCTCCCACCCAGGACAGGTCGACGTTATTTGTGTCACATAAAAACATAAAAATGGTGGGGGAAAAAAATTGCCACTCACCTCAGTTCTTGCTGAAGGGCAGCAATTAAATGAACGTGGATGTGGTTCATCTGATTTAATTAATAAAACCAGACTAAGCAGCCAAGGTGGAAAAGAAAATGAAAACGATTTGTATCAGGGCTGTTGGATTTACAGTGCCAGGGTCACTTGACTGTACTGCTTCCTCCACACAGATTATGTAGGATAATTAATTGCATGTTGCTAACGAACTTTGCCACTTTGTTAATTGACTGAGTCTGTCATGAGGATGTCTGATGCCCTCTGCAAGGTATTGTCCCTTGACATGGACTTACGTGGACTCACCAGTGCTGGGTTTGCTCCAGGTGTCTTCCTTGTTCATGAAGAGATTCCAGCCAAGAGGATGAGAAGGGACTGGAGCATTTTTATCTGACTTGGAGACGACCCCAGGAGCCTGGATCTCTTCAAAAAACTATGCTGGCTCCCACTCGGTTCATCTTCATGTGTCTACAACTGAGCACTCCCTGGTTGGGTCACTCTTGAATGAGCGGACTTCATTTTGACAGCCTAAAGCTTCTTGACACTTGCCAGCCACTATGATCTGAAGAAAACCTTCCCTGCATGAATTAATGCAACATTGACCAAAGGAGTCAAGGCAGAACTAACTCATTAGCTGGCACTTAGTGATGGCTGTAGCAGCTGGATTTCCCAAGGGTAGTCACCATGCTAGCACCTGCCTTATCTATATCTGCAAAGACCATGTTGGTGCCAGAAGAAAGAGGTCTTCAGAACTGCAGTCAAGGAGCAGCAACACCCAGCGTGCCCTGGAGGGGTGCCCAGGAGGAGCACTGGCTGACACCCTGGCCATTCTTACCTGGATCTGCAGTGTGGCCAAGCCCAGCCCAAACACTTCTCCGCTCAGGGCTGTAGGGAAACCCAGCTGCATTGCAAACCGCTCTCTCTCAGGCTTAGCTGCTCTCACCTGCACCAGTTTAGAGCTAGGTCCTGCACAGGGACCATCTCTCGCTCCACCTCTGAGAGGGCACCACCAGCGTCCCCTGCCCTCCCCAGGCCCGGAAGGCCTCCGGGAAACACAGCTCCAATCTGCCACAGCCTGGCTGCAGCCAGGAGCCGCAGCGGACTGAGCGAGGAAAGGGGGCTGCAAACAAACCAGCTGCTCGCAGGCACCGAGGATTTTTATTCCTACCATAATTTTTCAATTTACAAGGCGGTAAATGAAAGAGGAAGATGAGATTTGCTCAGCGCATTTTTCAGAAGTATTTACTGCTGAGAGCACTAGAAAAGCCATTTAAACAATTGCTTTTATGATTCAACACACATTAAAGAAACTTCCCTAATATTTTTTTCACCCCTCTGCCACTTTGTACCATACTGTTGCTGTTTTGTTCAGCTAGCTGGTTTATGGGCTGCCTTGATTTTAATTAGTCTGTAGCCCCAGGGTGCACTGATATTTCTGAGTTTCATTTCGCTCAAAGTGTGCTTACAGCTGATGGGGCAGAAATGCTGGGTCCTGCCTCAACGTCTTCTGTCATCCTGTGAGCTGGAAGGGCCATCTGTGGGGAACGGAGCACCCAGCGTGGGTGACGAACCCCCAGCCCAAGTGCTGGTGGTCCCCACACCCCTCGTGGAGGTGGGTTCCTGGGCTGGCATTTGGAGGACGGTCACTGCAGCCATTTGATGTGATGAGGGGCAGACTGAGACCTGGGGCGTTCAGGCTGGTGTTTAGGAAAGGCTTTTTCACTAGGAGGGGAGTCTCAGGGACTATCCTTGGAGGTTTTCAAGGCTTGGCTAAACAAAGCCCAGCCTAGCGTTGGCCATGGTCCCACCTCAAGCAGGAGCCAGGACTAGAGACCTCTGGAGCTCCCAGTATTTTTATTATTAATTATTTGTGCTTTAACCCAGCAGTTCCTAGTGGGCAATAAGAGATGCCAGGGGCGGGGCGGGGGGGAGCCCTCCATACTGGCCAGGCAAGGGCTGGGTGCTGCATCCCATCGCCCACCGGCCGGCCGTCCCCCAGGGGACTTCAGCCCTGTCCCTACTGTCACCCACAGGGACCATGCCCCTTAAAAAAAAGTAATCTCAGCCCCCCCCCCGGCCCCGGTGGGGTGCGGGGGTCCCTGCCCGTGTCCCGTCCTCCCGCCTGCAGCCACCGGGCGGCGGCCGCGCACCGCGACCGGGACCGGGCTCCCCCCCACCCCCCCCGCCTCCCAGCTGGCACCGGAGAGGTCTGAGTTGCCGGAATTAAGGCCAAAAAAAAGGTCAAAAGAGCCCGTTTGGGGGCCAGCGCCGTGCTGGAAAGGGACCTTGGCAGAGTGACCGGCCCCGCAGCTCCGGTCCCCGGTGGCCACCGAGGCACGGGGCACGTTTGCAGCCAGGGTGCAGAGCCAGGATCTGGCGTTCTTCCAACCCAAATGAGACAGGTTGGGCAGGGGAGACAGGGACATCGGCTCTGTCTCCCCTTTCCAAAAGGGATTCAAACCTTCACGTTGTTCCCACTTCAAAAGTCATCTTGCTCCGCGTACTTTCAAAAAAAATGCATCCCTCCAGATGCAGCAACTGCGCAACACCGAGGTGTTGATACGAATGGATGCCGCTCACTTGTTTACACCCTGAATGGGCGAAGGGAACCATGCTGAGAGGCAAAACCGTAGCAGTCAGCTTTTTTGTGCCTTCTGAGATCCTGATCCAAAGTGAGAAAGAGCATCTTTAATTTTCCCACAGGAGGGGGAGAAAAAACCTACCTGTGTTCCTACCTGCTCCTCAGAGGGGAAATATTTGTCCCCTTTGCCAGGTACATGGTGGCAAGCCCGGCAGGACCCAGGGTGCCCACATGACCCAGTGCTGCAGCTCCTGGGGGCTCAAATGCCACCTTAGCAAGCGAGATGATACCCTCCTGGGCCTAGTCACAGCTGAGAAAAAATGAGTGCCCAGGGAAATACTCCCAGCTAGAAGACCACAACCAGGAGCCCCAGCCGCAAAGCAAGATGCCCCGGGTCTGTGCTGAGCAGCTGAGGAGGTGCGAGGCAGCTCCCACTCCTTTCCTCTGGGATGTGGCTGGGTTGAGGGCTTTGGGATCTGGCCTGATGTTAATAACTGGCCTCAACACACGGCATTGCAAGAGCCATTGTGTTTCTGCCAGCACCAGTTGCTACATCAGCTCGGATATTTAATAGCCAAATAAATGAGTGAACGGAAGTGTGAACGCTTCCGTGCCAGCTATCAAGGCTGCACATTCTGCGCACAATGTGCTAATCCCCCCCCCGCCGTAACTGCACCCCCGGGCTCCGGGTGTTTTGGCGCACAGGACTGAAAGGCTTCTGCTGTTTGTGCCAGGCGGCAGAGCCGGCCGGAACCCCCAGGGCAGCTGATGCTGACCTGAACCATCCCTGCTTAGGAGATGGAGGGGATAAGTGAGGTCCTGCCAGGTGCTGTCTTTGGGGAATTGGTGGTCATAGAATTGTTTAGGTTGGAAAAGCCCTTTAAGATCATCAAGCCCAACCATTACCCTAACCTTGCCATCGCACCACTAAACCCTGGCCTAAGCACCTCATCTGCCCGGCTTTTAAATACCCCCAGGGATGGGGACTCGACCCCTTCCCTGGGCAGCCCCTTCCAGTGCTTGGCAGCCCTTGCAGGGAAAAATTTTTTTCCCAGTGTCCAACCCAAACCTGCCCTGGCACAACTTGAGGCTGTTTCCCCTCATCCCATTGCCCATTCCCTGGGAGAAGAGACCGACCCCTGCCTTGCTGCAACCTCTTTTCAGGTAGCTGTAGAGAGTGATAAGGTCTTTCCTCGGCCTCCAGCCCCTCCATGTCCTTCTGGGAGTGAGGGGCCCAACCCTGAACCCAGCATTCGAGGGGCGGCCTCACCAGTGCCCAGGACAGGGGCACGGTCACTGCCCTGCTCCTGCTGGCCACACCAGCCCTGATACAAGCCAGGATGCTGTTGGCCCTCTTGGCCACCTGGGCACGGGGCCCTGAGCTCAGTTCCTGGCCCCAGCACCAACTCTGGTGCTGTCTTACCCCAGGTACAGGTACATCTGCCATGCAGACAGCCCAGGGAGCTCAGCGCCTCTCTCAGCAGCGTGCATTAGCCCACAAATCTGCTACACGGCATCACGGGGATCTTCCATGGGATGGCCGTGCAAGCAGACTGGTGGAGTGCAGCCCGGCTCTAACCTGAAAAAATGCCAAAAAGCAGAAGCAACTGAGTTATTCTGACTTTTATTTCATTGCTTCTTAGTCCACACGGNAAAAAAAAAAAAAAAACAAAAGAAAAAAAAAAAAAAAACCCACAACAAAAAAAATCCAAAATGAAACAAAAACAACAACAGCAACACAGCGTCTGGAGTCCTCAGAAGGCAGCCTGGGGTCCGCACAGGTGCCCATTCAATTCATGGCCAGACACATCGCTGACGCACAGACAGAGGACAGACATCTCACTCCGGTGGCAAAGCCCGGCAGGGCTCCACCCAGAGCTGTTTCTGTTCCTCTTGACCACGGGGCGGGGGGGAAGAAAGGAACCTCAGTTATAAATGCTTTATTAAAAATAATAGTAAGAGCAAGTCTAAGTACAAAAGCAGTTATAGCTCATTTATATTACATAGAATTATTTCTCACTTCTAGCTTTGTTGTTTACCTCAAGGTTGTTAACTGAATTTCCAGTGAACAAGGTTAAATGGCTAGCAATATAAGGAATGGTAAATAGATAGCACCATTTCATATATCTGGTATTTGATTTCATAGATACACTGGGTTGGCTTCTTTCTCATCGGTAGTTTAGCTCCATTGGCAAGGATAAAGCACATCTCACGGTTGGGAGCATCGATGCCCCAGCGGCTCGGCATGGCACTGCACGGCACACGTTCCCACCCCACCAGCACCAGGGGCACCCCCGGAGCCCACGCGGGCAAAGGCGGCCAGCCCATGCTGGATTGCAATTCAACCTAAGTGATTTAAAAGCCCAAATTCCCAGCGGGTGTGGTGGCAAGGCAATGGGACTTAGGCACATAAGTCATTTAGGCACTTGGGGCAATCAAAAGCCTTTGCTCCAAAATCCTTCAAACCTTTCGGAAGCGTCTCCCGTCAGATCTGGACGTGCACTTCAGGTACCAGGATCACAGCATGTGGCAGGAGTGGGGACCAACCCTCCAGCTGGCGTAAACAGGCATAACTCTGATTGATGCCAGCCTAAAACCAGTCAGAGTCGGGGTATTCTGATGGTTCAATACGGGCCGGGATGGGGAAGGAGAGTTCAGGTCAAAGAGGATTTTGCATGAGAGAAAAATCACCGCGCTCTTGTTACACTGTTAGGAGTAATAGTTCCTTAGGCACTTGCTTTAGGCTTTAAAACATAGCGTATGGTCAACAAAAGCAAACAATACTATGTACATATATGTAAAAAGTGTTATAAATAGGTTTTTTAAACCATAGATACTATATACATCTTCAATTAACAAGTAACCCTTTGAGTGTTTCCTTTTGGGGTCGGTTGGGTTTGGTTTTGGTTTTGGTGGGAGGGTTTATTCCTTTTTTTTTNTTTTTCCTTTTTTTTTTTTTTTTTTTTTTTTTTTTGGTTAATTTTCTTTTCCGTTTTCTCGTCTATTTTCCCCTGCCTCCATCTCCTCCGTGGACGTCATGAGTGCCCTTGTCACGCCACTCTGCCTCCCGCAGCATCACTCCCGCTTCCGTAGGATGACGTAGACGATGCCGCTGGCAAGGGCCAGGGGGAAGGCCAGCCACGCCAGGATATAGGCAAAGCCGTAGGAGGTGTTTTCCGAGGCTTGGTGCCAGTCCGTGTGCCTCACTGTGAAGATGGCCGCGCCGCTCATCACGCAGAGCCCTGCCGGCAAAGCGCACGTAGGAAGGGGTTAGCAATGCCGTGCATGGAGCAATTCCCTGCTAGAAATCCACAGCCGGAGAGGATAATATCCAACGCCAGCATGGAAAACTGTTTTTATTATTGTCCCCTTGTATCCTGCCTCCTGGAAAACTATGGGGGGTGATACTGTGTGCTCTGCCCTGGCTGCAGGTGAGCGGGGATATTGCTGCCGGGCTCTGAGCAAGCAGAGCCAGAGCATCGCTTGGGCTAACCCGCCCCTCCAGGCAAGCATAGGGCATCCCCCAGCTCCAGGCTGATGCTCTAGACCAGCCCCACTCCCTTAGGCAGCTTATTTAGAACCCAGGCCCTTATTTAGAACCTGGACCATCCTGCCAGAGGTGCTGAAGGAGCTCAGACACAAACTCTGGTTTTTTTAAAGCAAAGCACAAAAGTTTCTTCACCACCTGCCCAGGTAAGCCCAGCTGGGGGTCAAGGAAGTTCTGGCCAGGCAGGGTCTGCGCCCTGCAATCCCCCGTCCTCCTCTGCAAGGAACTCAACTGCAAACCCCGCTGCATCCTTAGCTCATCCCTCGTCCCCAGCTCCTGGCGTCCGCCCTCACCAGCCACGGGCCAGCGTGGGTCCCCAAGGGCTGTCCAGCCGGGCCCAGCTCCGGTAGGCAGCATTTTAGCTTTGTTGCAAAAACAGCCCATCAGCGTTGGGGACTGCCCAGAGCTAACACAAAGCCACCTCTATTTCTACCCAAAAACAAGCTCTTTCAGTCAATCCCAGCAGTTCTATTATACAGTCGCAGGGCTGTTGTTGGAGCCGAGTTCCAAATCCCCTGCACGGACCTCGGGACCACCTACATTTAACCACCGTGATATTTGAGCTGTAATTCCACTTGACACTGCTTCTTTGTTTGGCGAAAGTGCAGAAGTGGGAATAAGTTTCATTAACGCGCCACTGGTGCAGTTTCCATTCTCTAAGCACGAGAGCCAACTCCCACTGCCCCGGCCCATGCAAAGAGAGCACAACAATTGTCTGCGGACACTGGTGGGACAGAGAACAGGCGTGTGGCCACGCTGGTCACCTACAGACAGCAGGAAAATACAGCGGCAATTGTCTGCATGAGGAATTTGGCAAAATGGAGGCGATGGTTTCTGCAGCATCTGCACTGATTTGGGCCTGGAGAACATGCTCAGGAAGCGAAGGACAGTGGCGTTCAGCTGCTTGCACCGATGCAAGCCATAATGCATCACCACTTTGGAGCCTGGTTTTAAGAATGCGCTTTAGTCTTGCTTTGACAGGCCAGGAGGTCAAATGCTACCTAAAATCTGTTCCTGCAGGTCTCTGCATTCTGCCCCAGGCCTGCAGACAAGCTGGGATGGGTGCTGGTGCATGCTCGTGGTCAGGTCTTCAACACAGGTCTTTGAAAAAAGCTGCAGGACATGTGGAAGGCACAGCCCTTGAGGCTGAACCGACCCTCTCCAACCCATGGGGACAGCAGCTCTAGGGTGGGAGGGATGAGAGAAAAGGGATAAAAGTGATGCTGAGGCTGGAGAGAGTGATGGAAAAGTTGGGTCAAACCCTGAGAGGCCCAAACCAACGTCTCTCCCATGCTGGGCTTACTCAGCTATGAGAGGTTACCCATACAGTGGGGAGCTGTCAAGGGCCTTTTGATGCCTTTGTGACAGCTGAAATCCCCAAATTCATCAAATTCGGGTAGACTTTGGGGTATGTTTCCAAGCATCGTGGAGAAGGTACTGGGGATGCATCCTGCCCTGCCGCTGCACAACAGACCCAACTGACCTCATGCATCTCTTCTTGCCCTTACCTCCATGCCCCAGTTCCCCTGAGCCACAGCCAAAGTTGTAGTGGAGACCAAGCCCTTGCCCTCCTCCCCGGCTCTCAGGGCACCGCTGCCACCCAACAGCACCCACTGGTCCTGCCCCTGATACCTGCTGGGTCAGGTCCAGCATTGCTGTTGGTCAGGCTCCAACACTGGAGATCCTCAGCTTTGCCAAGCTGCACCACCCCAGAAGGAGGTGCAGGTGATGGAGGGCTCTGGGAAGAGCCTTCCCATCCCTCCCAAAAGCAGGGAGGTCCTCCTCAGCTCTGCTGGAGCTGAGAACAAAGCACTCAGGCAGGTGAGACCCTGTCCCTGGCAGACCTGCAGCGGGGCTTTGAGGTGCAAGGCATGGGTGAACACCTGCAAAGCCACAGAAATTTCCTCCCTTGGCTTTAGACAATGGTAGCTTTACACAGCAAGCTACAAGGAGACCACATAGGGTTCAGCCCCTTTGACCAGAGCCTTCTATAACTCCAGGCAGGATCTCCTGGCAGCACTGGCACAGCCATGTCCTGCTCCTTACCAACAACCCTGAAATTTAGGGTCACAAAGGCCACAGCTGCCCTGAGCCCCCTCCTCCAGCTGGGGAGAACAGCAAGGTTGGCCACCAGTGCCCACCTCCGCATGGCCCATCCGGACTCAGACCTCTGCCTGCGGGTCCCCCAGGACATGGGGAAGCTTCATGGGGATCAGGTCACACTTCTGCTGTCCTTCATGGAGGCTGGGGATGGCTTTGACTCTCGCCTCAGGCCCAACAAGGAAGGAGACAGTAGGTCTATGGCCTGACCCTGCATCCCCCCAGGACACCCAGCGCAGCCTGGACAGGAGGGCTGCCGTCCCATTTTCTCTTCCTCTGAGAATGAGGATTCGCCAGCAATCACTCAGGAGAGAGAAGCCTTCTGCTCCCAGATCTATTAGCCAAGCTCTCAGGCAGATAATTGCATTATTAATGCCCATTTCCCCTCCTTGTCTCCATGGCTGTAATGGGTTTCTACACATTTATCTTTCCAGAGGCGGTGAACTGATCAGAACCCATCACCCCACATTATGGCCAAGCAGATATGCTTATAACAGATTTCATGCCACACTTGGTAATAAAGCTTAGCTCTGAAGTTTTCCAGGGTTTGTGAAGGCCCAGTCGCTTAGAGGATGCTCAGAAACTTTCCATAGATTCAGTGGATGAGTTTTTCCACTGATTTAGTGGCGGAACCTGGCGTGGCTTTTAGTTTAACATCTAGAGCTCTAGCAAATGATTGCTCTCCTTCCCAGACAGTCTGTCATCATTTAGCCAGAACCTCGTTGCACAATTTAATTTTTCTAGTGTGAATGCTTGAAAATCCTCTCTGCTGGTTTTATATGTAGGAAGGTAAACGGAGCCCGTGGCTTTACAGCATCTATATTTGGAGAGCTGCAACGTAGGACAGGAACCGTGGCTCATTTCCAGTGCTGAGTTCTTTAAGAGTTAAAAATAGTAGCCGACAGTTCAAAGTCAGCTGGCTCACCCTGCACGCTCCAGCGGCTCTTTGCTGATGTGGAAAGCACCAGGCCCCCTTATGGCAAGTTTATAAATAATTGTGATCCTCTTTCGCCAAAAGGGGATCGTCACTACTTCCCCCGCCCCGCCACCAGTTGCGGAAACCTCACCCAGCCGGGCGAAGGTGGGTCCCAGAGCCACCCAGGACTGTCAGCACCCATCCTGAGCTGTAAAAACCTCGGCCAGCCGGGCGAAGGTGCGTCCCAGAGCCACCCAGGACCGTCAGCACCCATCCTGAGCCATGGGAAGGAGAGGCATTGCTGGAGGGCCACTCACCCCCGGTCTGGCAGCCTCCGCACCCTGCCTGCCCCACCACCATGGCCACCGGCACAGCTCTGCCTCCAGCACCCTGACCCTCCAAAACCTCCCCAGCTGGGGCAGCAACCCTCTCACACCTCCCATGGTGCAAGGGCAGAAGAGCTTGGGTGCGTAACGTCCCCTGACAGGCAGACCCCATCCCAGGGCGTGCGAGACCTCAACAGACCCAAATTATTCATCCCCCTTTCCCTTCACTGAGCCATGCAGGAGCCGGTTCGGTGGCCCTCCTGCTTCAGTAGCCAAGAGCATGCTCGTTGCCACCATTACCCTCTCCTCTGCTTGAAAGCCCTTTCCCCACCGGCAGCAGCCCCATCCATCAGCCCCCACTTACCAGCAAGGATTTGGAAGATTCCAGTGACGTAGAACCGCCCGCCCTTGGTGAGCGTGAACAGCTGGCAGAAGAACAGGAACAGGGACAAGACGCTGAAGATGATGGAAAGGATCATCATGGCTTGGACAGACTGCAGCCATTCTGGGGAAAGACAGACAGACGGAAACCTCAGTGCGGGCACCGCAGACAGCGAGCCCCCAGCACAGCCCGTGGCCTCGGCAGCATCCCCTGTGCCAACATCCCACCGCCGGTTCCCATTAAGCTTCTTAACAGCTGGGGGATGTGGCCTCATTCAATGCTGCACCAGCTGGCGAGGTCCTCAGCCCGTGCACGATGCTGCCTGGGATTTATGGCAACGCATGCATGGACCAGCGTGCTGGGGTAAAACAAATCGCAGGGCCATGCGCTTTCTCAGGGAACATTTATAATAAAACCGGAGCAGAGATATTAGCCCTGATCTGAAGCCCGCTGAAATCCAGAGAAAGCCTCTCCCCCAGCTTCATGTCAGGCCCCAGCAGTTCAGCTGTGCTAGAAACACAAAAGCCACGTGCAGCAAGCTGTGAGACACCGAGCTTGCCAAGCTCAGAGGTAAAATAAATACACAGCGAGTTAAAACCACCCTCTGCCCTTGCGGAGTCAAACCTTTTGGAAAGAGCCTTCCCCAGCTGCCAAATGCAGCTGCCTCCCAGAGCAGACCAGTTAAACCAGCCCCTGCATGAGTCACTGCCCAGCTATTTCCAGGCTTCATGGGTGTGTAACTCCCCTCGTAAAAAAAAAAAAAATAAAAAAAAAATAAACAAGCAAAATGCTGCTCCATCCCATGAGCTGCCGCAGCTGGACAGAACGAGGCAGCGGCTCACAGCACTGGGACGGGGCCATGCCCACAGATACCTCTGCCCTTCCCTCTCCTTATAAAGTTTGAGATCAAAATGAGTATTTTCAGCCTTCCTTGAGAGGTCTTTAAGGATGCAACATCAATTAATTCACCACAAAAGCCAGGCAGGACTCAGTACAGGTAAACTGAGGCACAAACCACCCAGTGAAAGGCAGAAAAATCATGCTTTGGGCTGGATCCTCAGACAGGGGAGAATACGGCAGCACTGACGTCTCAGTCCCAGTCCCATGTTCCTGGCACAGTTTTACTCCCACCAGCTTTGCTCCCCCAGCTGCACGCTGCAAGAAATGGCTTTCTGCAGCAAATAGCTGAAACATAGCAAAACTTCCAAATAAAGCTGCACTGCAGCTGAGCAACCTTCAGTACTTGGGGCGGCAAATGAGGCCGTGCAGGACTGCCCGGAGCAGCGTCTGCTCCCAGGGAGGCACTCACGCTTCCCCAGCAAACCCTCGCAAGCTGTGCTCATGGAGGCGAGAATGGAATTGGAACTGGGGAGTGAGGTACAGCCTTCAACTGGGATGGCGGCAATGATCCACACCTGAGCCCATGCACCAAATCCATGCCTGTGGGGAACATCCCGTGCACTTTGGTAACGGCTGGTGTGTTTGAACTGTCAGTTCTAGCCCTTGTCTTTGCATCTTGCCTCCTGACGTGCATGCAATGGAGCAAATTCGGGCCCAGCTCACCAAAGCAGACTGAAATCACCCAGACCAGCCTCTGCTCATTGCAGACAGCTTTTTCCTTCCCCTCCGTTTCATCCTTCCCACACCAAACTACTCTGCAGCTTCAATAGGCCCTGCTAAAGAGCTGCTCACCGCTTTCAATGCCGCCAGCTATCACTGATCTCACTTCCAGGAGATCCCAGTGTGGCACATGAAATGTCCCATATTTTTCAGCTATCTATCTCAGCTGGCCAGGCAGAGAAACCCCCCTGCCTCGACCACACCTGACCCTTCAGCTCTGGCCACGCTAAACCAGCGGGCAACGGAGGGGATGAAGCAGCTCAAGTGCTGCTAAAAATCAAGTCATAAATCATTGCTTAGATGGGGTTGACGTATGGTTAGGGGGTGGCCAGCGGCCTGAATTGCCATTTCCTTCCACTCCTCCACACAGAAAGGGCTCCCATCCCAGGTCTGGGAAGTCGAGCTCTTGACTCACCTTTTCCCGAGCCCTAAAACTGAGTCCAGCTCCGTGCACCAGTGGCGCCAAAGCCTGCCTGGCCCCAAGCCCTGCAGCTTGGTCCAGGACCCAGGAAGCCAAATCTTTTGTGATTTCAAAGGCCATGGGATCCGGCTCAGAGAGGAGCCCTTTCTGCTCGGAGGTGGATGCTCCAACTGCCGGTTATTTTAGGAGAAAGCTGTCTAGACGGAAAGCTGAGTCGAGCTGCCCTTTTAATTGCATCCGCCTCCCCGTGCCTCTTTTTTGGTTCTGAATGTGAGTGATTTATATAGGCTTTTCAAAATCCCATTGTAATAAAGGGCCGCGTCAGAGGCTCTTTATAAATTTAAGGCAGGCATGGAGAGGGGGTTTGGGCAGCCAGCCGTGCTGCGCCGCGGCAGCCAGAGAGCAGCACGAGCTTGTGAGCAGGGAAATCCAGAGATGAGCCCACAGACTGGAGCTCCGCGCCTGCTCCCTTTGCTGATCACCCAGAGACCCACCAGTGCACACTGCTTTATTCCCAGTAACTCCAAGTCTAGCTGCCCACAGCTGTATTAGGCCAGCAAATTGCCTTCAACACACTTGAAAACACTGCTAGAACTGCAGATAGGATCGCTACCTCCTCCACTCCATATGCTCTTAACTCCTTGGCTATTAGCGCTGCATCCTACCTATAGGCTTTTAAAACTAAAGCAAGTTTCCTACCAGGAGGTCTGGGCCCCGTAAATTGTGCTGCGGGGCTGCCAGCGCTCTTTACTCCCAGGCTGTTATTTGTGGTTTCCCCTGGGCAAAGAGTCCGTTATTCCATTTTTCTCTGGCATGCCTTCAGCTCGGTGTTTATATCTTTATTCCTCAGGAGGAGGAAGAAAAGGAAACAGAATGGAAAGGGCAGATAACACCCTGCCCGCCGCTTCCGGAGAAGACCCGTCGGGAGCGTTTTTAGAGCCCTTTCAGGCAGTCAGAAATGAAGGCATTTTTAGAAAAACAAATTTGAAAATTCCCCTAAACTTTGCAAGCCCTGATGTGCTCACCCCACCACTTACAACAGTGGGAAAAGACTTCACCCCTGGGATGCTGAAGACCCCGTTTCACTGCCCTGAAGTCTAACATGAAAGAAAGAAACCCAGAACAGAAATTGAAACCTAGAGCAGAAATTGCAGCTGAATTCCCCCGAGAAAGACAGTAGCTAATCCAGCCCCTTCCAGCAAAGCCCCAGCCCTGCTCGCAGGGAGGTTTTATGCCCAGACAAGGGGTGCAGCTGAGCAGGAACATGCCCTTGGCCAGGAGCAGAGGGCCTTAAAGGACAGGCATTGGGTCCCCAGGGTTTAATTCACCGTTCTGTCGTAGACACCCTGTCCTCTTTTGACCGAGCCAAGCAGAAAGAATAAAGCGCCAACTGAAAAGAAACTTATTTCATCAATCAGCTCCCAGGCTCCCTGTCAGACATCACTAAATTAGCGCTATGCATTAAAACCACCCACGTGCGGTGACCTGCGGCTGATGGTCAGTGACATTTTGCACATACAGCTTTCCCTTTGCAATCTGTGTATGCACGGTACGCTTAAAACGCAAGCGCTTCTCAGGAAACATCCACTAAGGCGGTAACCCTAACACGTCATATATACAAGACCAGAGGGAGAGGAAATTCATGACCCCATCTGCATGGCAAAACTTGCTCTTTCAATGCTGTAAACAAAATATCAGCAAGGTCGGGAGCAGCACATGCATCTACCGGCACGAAGGGACCAGCCCAGGTCTGCCAGGAAGGGACATGTTTTCTGAGCAGAGTTTTTTCCAAAGGAGCTCTCAGGCTTCAAGGTCTGATGGAGAACCTGAACCCAGCTTCCATCCTCGCCTATGAAGCGGACAGGTCATGTCACAAGCGCTGGGGCTTGCAATGGTTTTAAACCTTGATATTCAAACAAACACCCCTGAAGAGGGTTGGGAAAAAAAGGGTTAACTGAAGATGCAGAAATACTAGCTCAATTGCTTCATTCTTCTGGGGCTGAACTTCAGACTGCTGCCCCTTGGCAACTCAGAAAGGCAAAAAAGCTGAGCTCCCTACAGTGCTGCTCCTGAGCAGCACAGACCCCCCACCACCACCTGCAGCCCCACCGCTCAGAGCGAACACCTCTCCTGTTGAGGAGAACAGCGTCACAGTTCGTCAGACACATCTGCAGCCGCGAAGCTCTCCTCCGGGAAAAAACAGCTCCATGACATTGCAGCTTTCTTCTGCTCCGGTCCCAGACCCCCCACCAGCACAAGGTCAAACCTTCCCCAGCCGCGCTCTGGGCTGCTGGATGCTCAAGCTGGGAAATTTGAGTTCCTCCTTTCCTATCCTCCTGTGTCCGCTCCCTGGAGAGGACCACAGGGTGCTGGATCGAGGTATTCCTGGAAATCCCACCAGAAAAGGGGGAATTTAAAGAGCTCCCAAGGTATTTGTAAGGGCCAAGGGATGAGCAGGTGGGAAACTCCGGGGCTGCGGGGAGGCAGTGAATGAACACGGTGCTACAATTCCTGCCCAAGACTTCCTGGTCCTCTTCTGTAGCTCCCTTCAGAAGCAGATGAAACCCTCAAAGCCCTCTTTTCTCTTCTTGTCCTCCCTTTTCCCTTCTCCTCGAAGCTCCGTCCAAGAAGTCCCCAAGGCCAGGAGGTCCACAGCTCTCCAGAGCTGCCACATTCAAACATAAGCGGTTTTCGGAGCACAATCTGTCCTCTGCATCGCTTCAGCCATGAGGCCACAGGAGCCATCCCATTGACCTGCAGAGACAACCTCTGATGCTGTTGAGGCAGTAGAAAGCCGCTGGCACCATGAAAACCACCTTCCAACAGTTCCACCGTGCCTGAGCCAGCTCCTCTCCAAGGCCCTCAGCGTGGTGGCTCTGACCTCACTTCGGCTTGTGCGTGAGAGTGTGCTGAGGTGGTAGATACATCATTTCAGGTCCTCCAAAGGGCTTAGGTACCAACTCCTGCTTATTTCAAGTCCAGGCACCAAAAGCAGGGATGTGGAATGGAGATGCCCTGACACACAGGCACGCTGCTGGGGTACGCCCAGCCTGGGGCCGCAGGGGGACCAAAGAGTCTCATCAAGGCCAAAAAAAATGTTGGATTAAGGGTTTTCCAGCATTGCACACTACAGTGGACTCCTCCACCCATTCTTCTGGGTTTGCAGCCATCATTTGCCCACATGTTGCCTTCTTCCTCCCTTTTGCTCCTCTTCCATGGGCCAAAGCCCCCCACCCAGCAGGGAAGACCAACTGACACCTCCCCTTACACAGAAATAGGGGAACCAAAGAGCCCTGGAGAAGCTCAGCAAAAACCAGCACCAGTTCCCTACCTCTCCTTATCGGATGCTCTTTGTAAGAAGAACAAGCAACAATAAAAACCTGAGTTTAAGCAGAGGAAATCTCTTTCATATTGCAGGCAATGGCAGAAACTGATCCAAAATACAGAATATTCTCCTGGACTACCCCGCAGTTTATTTCAGGCAACTAAGGGACAAGCTTCTCACAAGCTAGCAGAGAGGGGTTCAAGCCTGCCCGAGTTAGGCCAGTGTTACCTATCATTAATGGCAAAGTAGATGCCCTGGACCCACAAACTGCTAAGATTAAAAGCTGACTCTTTGCTCCTCTGCTGCAAACTGCAAAGACCCCAAAGGACCAGAGACGTCCCCAAATCAAGGTACGTGGTCCATAAGCTGAATGGGGCCAGCTGATGGCTAGAACTTCAAGTGTAAAGGCTGGGCGTTAACACACATACAGGCTATTCAGTATTTACTGCAGGGCTTCATTATAACAGACTCTGCAGCCTTAAATAGGGGTCATTTTTCGCTAGTTTGCAGCTGCCCCGGAGAAATAAAGCAAAAGGCTGCAACAGCGCTGTGCCCACAGACTCAGCAAGGCAGCGCAGCTAAGGGCAGAAGGTTGCTTCAGCATTCAATAAATAGCTGAAACCATTTTTAAAATCTTTCAGTCTTTAAATCTTTGAGCTTCTGATTTGCAGGGGCGACTGCACTATCGTCTCCACCTCGCCCTCCTGCTCAAGGAAGCGTCCCCTCACCAGTGACCAATTCTCCAAGCCTTGATCCAGTTGGTGCAGTCTCGGCTCTTCCCGTGGGCTGGAGGGGAATTTGCCCCCATCTCTTTTTGTTGAGATGTTTTATACTCACTCTCAATAACGGAATTAAGACATTGAGAAAGAATTTACCTCAATTCAAGGCTTTGGTGAAGCCTTGCAACATCATTTTCAGCCACAAAAAGGATTACAGCAAGTTATGCATCTCTCCATACCTTTTCTATGGCATGCGAGTCCAGCATTGCTAGAAGAGTTTGAAAGAATTAGGGCAGCAAAGCCACTCTGGGAGGGACTGACAGAGCAAAAGCAATGGGATCATATGTTTCTGTTAGGCATTTTAAAGTGGAGAAGCAGCAGCACAGTTCCTCCTGGGTGCAGCTGATTGGTCAGGGCACAGATGCCTCTGACTCGTGCCAAGGATGAAGATCTTTCCTGCATCCTCCAGCAGAATGAGGATGCAAAGAAAATGCATTTCAAGCACCAGCAGTGCTGCTTAGGGTCCCATCCGCCAAAGGGGCTCTGGAAGAGACAGCCAGTGTGCAGGACAGCAGGGCGATCCCCCGGTGCACGGCCATGCCTGCCCCATCAACGGGAGGACCGGGGCAGATCTCCACTCTGGGCGACCCGCCTGGGCTTCACTTGTGGCCGTCACATCAGCAAATCATATGGCCCACGGCACTTAGTAATCATGCGGATTGGCAGCCTGTGCATTTCCCCAAGGTTCGGGGTTTTCTTTTCCCTTTAAAAAAGCCCCCAGACCCACTGGCCTGCCTGTGAATAAGCCAGTCATGTGAAAGCCACAGAGCGGCAACAGGAGAAACTGTAAGAAGACAGCAGGAAGAATGTCTCCTGTTACATAAGGATGTAGGAATCTCCACAGAGGTTCCCATTGCGTCCCCACATTCAGCGTTCCCACCAAAACCAGAGGAAGAGCAGTAGAAAGTAGCAGGGAAAAAAAAAATCTTCTTGCCTGCATAAAAAATTCAGCTGTGGAAAGAAAAGGCCATTTTTGGAGGAAAAAGTATCACTGCCTGGAAATTTGGGGTGGAATCTACTTAAGAGCACTTGAGCAGCCCAGGTCCGGCCGCGTGCCGTGTGTCTTCAGGCGGGATTGCACAGCCGGGGGCTGGCGCGCAGCCGTGCCGACGCACAATTCTGGGATTCAGAGCTGAATTCTTGAGATAAGTCTTTTCCAGGAATGTCTGACAGCGCAAATGAAGCAAAGATTGCAACATTTTTTCCATAGTTCTCGGCCTCTTGAATAAAAAAAAAAAAAGTAATTATCTAACAAGCAAAACGCCAAAGTCAAAGCAAGAGGCAGGCAGCTGTAAAAGGCAAAGAAGTGGGCATCTGCCCCCGACCCGGCGTTTCCTCCTCCCTCCCTGCGCTCACTCCCATCAGGACCGCTCAGCCCTCGCATACGCAGGAGGTTCAAGCCCTGCCGAGAGGAATGTGGGGGGCGGGAGCCCAGCCTCCACCGAGGCCAGCTCCATCCCACACCCAAGGTCTGCAAACACCCCGGGAGCCCACGGTCCGGCAGCCCTCCCGCGGTCAGCTCTTGGGGTTTTTTTGCTGTTTATTCAATCCCCACGGGATAATCTATAAGGTTAGGAGCATGGTCCCAAACCTGCCCCC
>JAKFQP010000050.1:2273388-2304909 GCA_023375905.1 Nycticorax nycticorax | reverse complement strand
CTAAGTAGATGATGTGTTAACTGGGCTCTGGACCGAGAACAGTGCTGGGGACCCTCTGTGCAGCACGCAACCCTCAATCTTCCCGCTGCTTGCAAAGCTCAAGCCTTGAAAAAGCGCCAGCAGGAGCCCATCTGGGTTAGGAGAGCGAGGCTGTGCCTAATTCACAGCCCCAGAGGAGCAGAGCTGGAGAGCAAAACTGCTGGACCTGAGGAGCCAGCGCCCAAACCAGTCCCATTTCAAGGGGTTTTGCTCAGACTGGGCTATGCGGGGGCACAGCCCAAGGCCCAGGGCGGGTAGTCTGCACGCTCTGAGGCTACTGTGAGCCAGTATGGGAAGGATGAGGAGACAGGCTTCAGCAGCACGCTCCTCTGCATGAACGGGGACGCCTTGAGCACCCGCTGCGGCACCCAGCCAAGCCACCCACGGGTTACACCTGACAGCCCAAGCATGGGAAGAACGGTCTGTGCAAAAATGCTCCAAAAATCCCACTGTTAGTAAGACTGGCAATCAGCAAGTAAAGGTTTCCTGCTAAAAGCCAGGGTGGAAAATAAAACACAAATAAAAATAACACCTTCTGGTCTCGCCACACCGTAACCCGCCCTGCTCCCTGCCTTGCCGGTACCCCAGTGCCCATACTTACGCTAACGTAAGTTAGGGGACAGCCCGTACTTACGCTAACGATGGTGGAGACGAAGAGGAGCACCAGCACGGTGACGTGGAGCACGATGATCCCCAGCAGCAAAAGCAGCATCGTGGCGGTGGTGGAGGGCCAAACTGGAGGGGGAGAGGGATGGTGTGAGTGTGAGTGTGTGTGTGAGTGCGTGTGCAGCCCGGCCCAGGGGCGGCAGGAGGCGCTCCGCCGGCGGCGGGAGCCCGCTCGGCTCCCCGGGATGCTCGGCCAGCGCCCGCTCCCGGGCTTCTGCCCTCGGGCCCCGCCGACGGAGGGAGTGGGGGGGGGCTCCGTGTCCTCCGCCCGGCCGCACTCCCGAATACCCCTGGGGGTCGGCGCAGCCCCTCCCCCGAGCTGCTCCCCCAAACCTTCTCCCCGAGGGGGCTTCCATGGCGCCCCCTCCCTCCCCGAGGGGGCTCCCCCAGCGCCTCTCCTCCTCCTCCGGGGGGCTCCCATCCCTCTCCCTGGGGGGAGCATGTTCCTCAGCACCCCCGGGGAGGGGTCTGTCCCGGGGCGCCGCTCCCAAGGGGCCTCCCCGGCCCCTCTCCTACCCATGGGACCCCCGGGAAGGCTTTCCCCGGCCCATCTCCCCTGGCGACCCCCGGGGGGAGAGGCATCTACCGGGACCCCTCTCGGGGTCCTCCTCGGCCCATCTCGCCTCGGCACCCCCAGCAGGGGCTCTCTTGGCCCCTCTCCCCCCGGGGGTCGGGGGGGGGGGGGGGGGGGGGAGCTTTCCCCAGCCCAGCTCCCCTCGGAGAAGAGGGGAGGGGGCTGCCCTGGCCCCTCGCCCTACAGGACCCCCGGGGCGGAGGAGCTCCCCCAGTCCTCCGGACCCCCGGAAGGTCTCTCGGGCCCCTCTCCCCCTCGCGGGGGGCTGCTCCCCTCCGGCCCCCAGCAGCCGCCCCCTCCCCGGCCCGGCTGGCGGAGCGGCCCGGCCCGGGCCCTACTCACGTCGCGGCGGAGCCGAGGGGCGCTGGGCGGCGGGAGCGGCGCGGCGCGGCGGGAGCGGGCGGCGGCGCTGTCAAGGTTCCCCTTTAACCGGGGCCACCGCCCCGCTTGCGTCCGCGGGACGGGGAGGGCCCTGCGGCGGCGGCCGCCGCTCCTCCTATAAAGGCGGCAGCGCCCGGGCCCGGCCCGGCCCCCCCGAGCCCCCGGCGGAGGTGCTCACGGCCCCGGCCCTCCCCGGAGCGTACACGGCCGCTCCCCTCCCCGCCGGGCAGCGCGGGGTTTTTGGGGGACGCGCCCCACGGCCCGGCTGCCCCCTCACCACCCCCACCCCCCCCTTGCTTCCCCGGCGTGGGGCCCCCACGGAGGAGGCAGGCAGGGAGGCGGCTGGGCCCCGCTCCGCAGCGGCCGGGCGTGGGCGCGGGTGGGTGCCGGCCGGGGTGCGAGGCTGGGGGGAACCGGGGCGCGCCCCGGGCAGGATCCGGCCGGCGCCCCGCGGCTGCGGCGCTGGGTGTTCCCCTAAGCAGGGAGGGGCTTGTGGGGAGCGCTGGCGGGGAGCGTCCCCCTCCCAGGGGTGCGTGGGGAGGGGGCGCCGCCGGCAGCGAGGGTGCAGGGAAAGGACCGAGCGCTCCGCTGCATCAGGCAGCTCCCCTGGCCCCCGGACAGAGATCCGGGCACCCCGATTTGGGGCACGGCCGTGCTGCGCCGAGGGGAATGTCGCCGCTGATGTACACGCCGTGGCTGTGTCCAGGAAAGTGCTACCTTTGCAATTGGCTCCTGCGATGGCGATGTGATTCTGGCACTTGGGCTGGAGATTTTTAGTGCTCGAAAGCCGAATCCCGTGGGACTGAGCAACTTGTCACGAAACGGAGGGTGAGATTTTCCAAAATGCTGGAGGACTTCAGTGCTCAGAGTGGAAGGGGTGGCTGCACTCAGGTACCGCAGCCTTCGCTCATTCCTCAACCACAGCTGATGTGTTGAAATAAACCTCATGTACACCACCCCCACCCCCCGAATAGTCCCCACAGGAGACCTGCGCACCCCTGGGAGTCCTGAGCACTAGCACCTACCTCCCCATCACCTCTCCTCTCTCTATGCACCAGCTCCAAACTAGTCCTGCTTTGTTGCTGAGACAGGGGTATCGGCATCCAGCCATCAAAACTGTAAATCTTGGGAGAAAGAGGGAGAAAAGCGTGCTTGGCTCCTTCCTCCTGGCAAGCACCGTCGTGTTCCCTGCAGCACAGGCTCTGGCTCCTCTGCACTCGTGTAAGTGGTCCCGTCGCACATGTTAGCCAGCAAGAGGGAGTTCAGAGCACTCTATTGGAGGGGGGGAAGGGGGGGGGGGGGGAGAGATGGGCTGAAACAAGGCTCCTGGCCTCACACTGTGCTCGAGCCCTTGTTTCAGTACATGCCTGCACGCTCCGCCACGGTGCTGCTGAGCCAAACTGTGCTCCAGCAGCGCCGGCTCTGCCTCGTGCAGGTTTACCCAGCCTGGTTTCAAAGGATGCAATTTGCCCTTCCCTCTGAAAAATACCCACCCATTTCTCTGCTGCTGCCAGCCCCCTGCGCCCTGCGACGCTGCTGCCCACGCCGTCAGGAGCCCGTGCCATCCCTGACTGCAAGCCCCAGAGGACTAAAACATCTGGACTGCCATCAGAACATTCCTCGCTAATGAGGCTATTTCGGGCTGCCTTGCCTCTGTGGGTTGAGCGTCTGCGCTGCTTTCGGAGCAGAAGGAGCCACCGCGCTTGGGGCTGCGCAAACACAAGGGCGGGAAGGGTCTTGTCCCCAAGGACTGCGATCTAGCCTGACGCTAGAGACAATCTCCCGATTGGGGTTTGTAGGTCTGAGATCTCAGCTGCTGTGTCTCCGATTAAATGATCTGACCTGTTCCCCAAAAGCAGAGCAGGGAGGGGATGCACAGCAGTGAAAGGCAGACGGGAGGTCTGGGGGTCACATACTGCACCCGAGTTCCTCCATGAATGTGGGAGAGCAAAACCACCTTGGCTCCAGTTCTGAAAATGGTGCCAAAAGCAGCTTTTTAAGCACAGGAGAAGTATCTGAAACTCAAATCAGGGAAAGGAGTAGCCTGTGGGTAATGAAGCCTGTTTGGGCTGAGAGCTGCGGATTAGAAACTGTAGAGGAAGCCCAGAGAGAAGAGCACATCACTCCCGTGCTCCTCAGATGCTTCTGGGAAAGGCGCCTCATCCAAATGGAGCGGGGCTTTGGAAACAAACCTGCTGAGCATGCGATATCACGGCAGCTCCGGTGATGGGGGACCAGGCTGCTCCGGGCAGTGCCATGAATTCACGTGAAAGCTCTGGAGGCAAAACTCCTCTTTGTACCTTCCATCGCCCAGGTGTGCCAGGTGGCAGCTGTCTGGGCCAGGAGGAGAGGAGGCGAGAAAGCAAGGATGTTCACAGTAAAGCCCTTGGGCTTTTGCTGGAGAGATGGCATCACCCCCGGCCCGGCACAGCCCGGGGAATCGCACCGCACTTCCCATCGAGGGGCTCAAAAGCTGCCCGGCTTCCCCAGCTCAGCCTCCGTACGAGTGTGGCTAGCAGGGGTCACCGCCTAAATACGAGCAGGCGCCACAATAAATTTGAAAAATGTTTTGTGTACAAACAAGATTTGCCACAGGCTGTGCTGGGAATACTGTAAGATTGTTGGGTTGTATAAATATTGGGTAAAAAAAAAAGTGGATTTCTCACTTTGCATCTATTCCATGGCATCACTTAAAATTCTTACAACACTTCAGCTTGAATTTCTAGAATAAAATAATGAGAATTTAGGAGGGAAAGTGGGTTTTCTATCACTTTAAGGGGCTCAGATGCTAATCTGACAAGGCAGCGAGAGACTGAGGGTGTTGCTGAAAAGGGCCTAAGCCTCGTGTAAATGTCTGCAGCATCACCTGAACCAGCACATCATGGGGTCTGCTGCTGTCGGTCCAGTGCACACGCACGCCATCCCCTTCCCCAGGCCAGGTGAATAAAACCCCTCTTCAGACAAGCATTTTCAACAGACAAAAAAGGACCAGATTTTCTCTGTATGTCTCCTTGTGGATGAACTTGTTTAACCCCAAGACTTTGCTCTGTCATCACAAGTTTAGGGACTCGCTTCCTGTTCCCTACCCTGGTGATTAAGACCAAATGAAAATGGAGGGTTTGAAATGCGAAGGGGAAGGGGCAGAAATCTGTGCTGCCATCAGCAAGCCCGTGGCTCACGTGGGGCTGGGAAGAGAACAATGGGGAAAAAATCCTGTTTTCAAACAACCGTGCAACTAGGGAAAGGAAGAGAGAAATACAGAGTTTGACTCACATTTTGTGGAGAACCTACAGTGCTCCCCCAAACAATGCACATGAATATATATATATATATATATATATATATAAATACACATACACAGGGAGAAATAACTGTCTAACTAAGTATTTCCAGCTGAAGGGCTGGGGGAAAGCTCTCCACCTTGAGAGCTGGCAGCGAGAGCGGGTCTCGGAGGGCTGCCAGGATCTTGCCCTTTCCCCAGCACATGGAGCTGTGCACTGAGTGCGCTGGGGCTCAGCCAGGCAGCCGGGGAGGAGGCGGGCGCTGTGCCCTGGGGAAAGATGCCGCTGTGGGTCACCGAGCTGTAGGGCTGCCCCCGGCAGGGCTGTGGGAGGAACCAGCCTCTTTGCAGTGTAAAACGCTGCTTGGATCAAAATGCACCGAGAGCAGGAGAGTGCTTTGTCCCTTTTCTGATTAAACTGGTGGGATGGCTGTCTGAAAAGCCATTTCAAGCAGGGAAAAAAAAAAAAAATGGAAGGGGAGACATTTAAATTCAGCAAACCTCTAAAACAAGAGGTCTAACACATCTTGGAGATGTTTACTTACTTTTCCTGACATTTGTTTTCTACCAAACCAAGAAGAATTTATAAAATAGCATAGAATCATAGAATGTTTTGGGTTGGAAGGGACCTTAGAGGTCATCTAGTCCAACCCTCCAATATAATATCTTAGTCCTGTCTGCATTCATGCCCCAAAACCCAACTTCATCCAACTTTTTACTTTCAACTCCAAGCCGGTTGTCATCACCGATAGAGTCAGGCTGAAATCACTGGAGAGAATCCCACTGGCTTCAACGAAACCAAAATTCACCCACTGATTCCAAAAGCCAAAAAACCTAACCGAGGTTCCCAGCTGGGACGTGACTGTGTGTCAGGACATACTCAGATACTTTCAGAAACAGTGATTTGTCCTTGTCTCCCGCACGTGGTCAGCACTTAAAAAGGAGCCAAGCCTCTGCAAGCTCCTGTGTTGAACCTACAGAGGATACAGGTCTAAAAGAGCCTTGAGCTATCTTTTTGCCCAAACCATGGAGTTTTAGACTTTAGGCTTCAGCTGTGCCAGGACTGGCCCCTTTTTCAGTCTCTCCTGGGGTCCCAAGAGTGGCAGACGATGCTGTGAGCATGGTGATGCTCTGTCCCCTGCCGCCTGCCAAGGGACACAGCGGATGCTGCAAGTCTGCAGCACAGGCTCGAAGAACAACTGGAACAAGATCATGTGAAACAAATCCATCGGGGGATATTAAATTCAAGGACAGCCCCATCAGCTCAGGAAGTCCTTGAGATACTAATTGCTGGAAGCTGGGAAAGTATACTGGGAAAGTATCACAGGGTGCTTGCTTTGTTCTGCTGCTTTTATCTAAGCATCTCCTGCTGGCTCTGTTGGGGGCTGAATCTGGGGCTCACTGGACTTCGGTCTGAGCCAGCACAGTCATTCCTACAATCCTACACTGCCCAGATTGTCCTTAGCATTTTGCCAAAGATTTCTCCTTTTTTTTTTTTTTTAAGAACAGCAATGAGTTTGGTTGGGTTTTTTTTCTGACTGCTGATGCCGTTTTGGGAATTCTCAGTCCCTCAAGCATAATAATCTGCGTTAGTTATGCAATATACCATTAGCATGTTTTTTTGGCAAGCTTTTGTTTTGCCCAAATTCATATCAGGCTCCTCCAGGACTTTCAACGAGTTTTCTTTTCTTAGACAACAGAAACACCCAAAGCCTCCTTTCTGAGAAGCTGCTTGGTAGACTGGCCTTGACTGTTCGACTGGATCCTGGGCTGACATGAAGCTTGGCTTGCAGGAAGCAACACTGTTCTGGTTTTATTAATTTATTTTCTTTCCTCCAGTCAGTAAACAATTTGTTTACAAACCCAGCTCTGCAGGGTTTATTGGAATGATGCAGGAGGGTGGGAATATGGCTGTGGGATGCAAAGGAATTTCCACAAGCTAACTTTCTAAGCAGCTTGGCTGATAAAGCCAGCAATAAACCAGCAATAAGCAGCAATAAAAGCAGGCCCATCGTCCTTCTGACTGAAGGCATTTGAAGAAAGAAAACATCCCATCAGTGCAGAACAGCAGCTGAGGCAAACCAGGATGCTATTTAGATGTGATCTATGAAAGCAAATCATTTAATGGTACGAAAGCAAAGGAACCTCGCTCATCAGAAGCAGGAAGACAGGGCAGTTGTTTAACCTGGTACCCATCAAAGATCGAGACTGCTCAGCTGCAACCCCAAAACCGCCTCTGCAGTGATTGAACCGAGCAGCTTTGCTCACCAGCAGCTCAGTCACGGGAGGCAAAGCCATCCCTGCGCAGGAGACCCTGCCACGAGCCACGTGTCTACGGGAATTTCACCCAAACCCCTCTCCTAAGGGACCCATTTTAGAGGAGTTTTGTGGCAGGGCTGGCTCCCATCATGGGATGTGCATAGGACACACTGTGAGAGGGGGGGAAAAAAAAAGATGCAAACTGAAGCACACAGAGGATTAGGCAATCAAAGTGCTTTGGGGGGGGGTGGATTTTAGGGTATCAGCTACCAGAAGAAGTAACATCAATATTGTCAACTTGTGGAAAGCTGGTGTGGAGAGAATGAAGCCCCAAAGGGGCCTGGGAATTCTCTCAAGTCTGGGAAATCTGCTGCAGGAAAGCGGAAAATATTTGTGAAAGAAATTAGAGAAGCTGCAACTGAAATTCCTCTGGTCGTGGCTCAAGTGGAAGAAAGAAATGCATTGCCAATATTGTGTAGAGAAGCATGGAGAGAGGAGGACAGCAACATAAAATGTGGAGTTGGATAATTGCAACACCACATAAACACTGTCAGTTAGGAGGAAGCCTTAAAGGAGTTGGGCTGGTAGGAAAGATGAGTGTTTGGGGTGCTCTGAAAGCAAAATTGGAGAAAATCAGAGACTTTAGGTGCTGAACCGTTATCACAGTGCCCTCCTAGTAAAATGGAGCTCGGATATTTTTTTACGTGACTCAGAAATGAAGGTGGAAGTGAAATGAATGTGAAGCTGTCGTCGATGCCAGGACTTTGCTCAAGTTACTTAATAAAGCAGGAGCCGTTCATAAAGGGCCTGGGGGTGCCTCCACATCCCAGTGCTCAGCTGGGGACAAATCCACGGGGCCCATTTCTCAAAAAAGAAACCAGGCAGCTCTGCCTGAAAACTGCATCTGGAGCTGGGCTTCAAAACAGCAGAGCAGCCACAATCACCAGGGTTTGTGCAAGCCTCCATCCACGGGGAGAGCAACAGCACGAGGCAGCACAAAGGCTAGCGAGGATGCTAACAGAAACTGGAAGGGCCTACAAGTTCGGCATGCCTTCAGCTTATTTTGGGGAGGTAGATAGGTGGAAAAAGGGAAGGTGCGATGAGATGGACAGTTTTTCCTGCTTATGGTTGTATCTTCTCCTTAGGAAGGGTGGCTGCTGTCTCTGACGGAGTCTGGCTGCACACAAAGTAGAGGAAAACTATTTTTAGTCTCCATGAGACAAAAGTGCAGTAAAAAAAAAGGTTAAAAAGGCAATGGCTTCTGTTTAGGGCTGCCGCGGTGAAGAGAGACCCTAACGAGATGCTGAGGCCGGGGCAGGACCTCAGCGCAGGTTACGGCTCCTGAGGAGCGGGAGGGCAGGCAGGTCTGTCCGGAGCCATGCTGTGGGATGGGGTCATGTGGGGATGCGAGACAAGAAGCCAATCCCAGCTCCCGAGAGCCCCCACGCTGGGCCAGGAGGTCCATGCCCTGGATTCCCATGGGAGGAGGAGGGACTCGAGCTTCTGCTCCTTTGGGATCTGGGTGCCTACAGGCTTTAGGCTGAGCTCAACTCTGCCTAGGTTAAAGGATTCAAGATGTCTAAGTGGCACGTGAGTCTAAGGAGACAATTTGCAAAGTGACTGTCACCTCAAATCGATTAAAGATTTATCCCTCTGGAAGTTCAAACACTTGGTACAGCAGGTCTGATTTACAGCAAGAGAGCAGGTACCACGGCAGCAGGGGTGGCTGGCGTAAGGACCGATTCATTTCTTTATCTCCAAAGCACTTTGGTGCTTCCACCAACAAACTACACGTGAATGGGTAAATTAGGGACCAATCCATACTCACCAAAATTAAAACCACAGCACTTTCTTCAGTTAGCTAACCAAAAGCGCCTCCTCATTTTAAGACCCCAGCACTGACTTTTCAATGATATTCAAAATTTTTCAAAAGCAAGAAAATTATCATTAGAAATCAGCTGAAAATGCAAGTTTTTCTATTTAGGAACAGAACATACTGCAACGCTTTATGGCATAGTTTGTGTTTCTGCTGCTGCACCATTAAAAATACATTCTGGATGTCAACAGCTAATTACTCCGACACTTCCCCTTGTGCTTTTCCACATCAGACAGACTCAAAAGGAGGAAAACACAACCATTTTTTCTCCAAAAATCACAGATTAAAAGGGTAGGAAGGAATCCCTGTGGGTGGTTTTACTCTGAGTCGCATGCAAGGTATTTTCAGCCACTCCCTGGCACGCCGTGAAAGAGCAGTGGAACGAGAAAAACAAAAGAAAAAAAAAAAAATCCTGGTAGACCATGTAGCACGCAAAGTGACCATTTAATTTCATTTAATTTCTACTCAGATCATTTAATTTCATTTAATTTCTACTCAGGGCTTTCATCAGGAAGTGAAAGTCGAATCATGTCTTTTCAAAGCATCTTAGCAAATCTGGCAATACCTCCCATGAGAGGCACCATGAGTTGGGCTGAGCCCAGCCTAAACGTAACCCACCAGCCGCGCAGTGCTGGGGAAGGTCTTGCGCATCCCCATGCACTTCTCCTGGTCGATGAAGAGCGAGTTGGCTTTGACAGCCAGGTCATGCTCCAAGACCGACTTGGCACGAACCAGCACTTGTAGCGTTTCCTCAGCATCCCTCAGCCGCTGCTGAAGGCTCTGGATCGTCTCATCGATTTCGTAGACCTCATTGACAAGGCTGGAAAACAGCAAGAAACCCCCATGAGCAGTCCCGTCACGAGGGTGGTTTCTAGCATGACTTTGCTGACAGGCTCCTTGGGCACAGGATTTCCCCCTTCAGCGTGCTCAGCCTAACTCGGGCTCCCCATTTCTGGCAAATGGATGGGAAAGCTGAGGGCAGAGCTCCTCCGGACCTCAGCGTGGAGGCATGGTTAAGGCTGCTCTAAGGCTTCGGCAACGCACAGTCACGTCTCCCAGAGCAGCTCATGCCACTGAGACAAGGGATGAGCAGCTGTGGTTTCCCGTTCCTGTTTGGTTTTGTGGGTTTGTTGGTTCACCCGCCTGGATTTCCCCATGCAGGGGTCCTCCCCATACCCAGAGATGCAAGCACAGCAAATCAGGACAGCTGGGAGAGGCTGAAAGTGAATGTAAAACCAGTGGAGGGTGGAAAAAACAATGGCATGTGAGATGCTAAACAGGCTCTGGGCTGAAATTGCTTTTAAAAGGCTTCACATGGAGTCATAGAATCACAGAATTGTTTAGGTTGGAAAAGACCTTTAAGATCATCAAATCCAACCGTTACCTTAACTCTGCCATCCCACCACTAAACCATGTCCCTAAGTCATGCCCAGAGGGCTCCCACAAGGAGATGTGAGGTTTGGGTGCAATCCCAAATTGCTCACTGTGTCCTTGAAAGGATTCCCAGTGTCCTCAGGGGAGGGGAGGGCAGCCCTTACTGGTTATCCATATGGTGCACCCTTTCTTGCAGCTACCCAAAAGGAAGGAGCTACGTGCTCTCTACACGAGCCAGTCAGAGAGTAAAGGGCTTGTCCTTCAAAACTGAGCACATCCAACTGCCGGGAAGCAAGGCAGGAGAGAAGATGAGATTTACACAAGAGGGAAAAATCCAGCCCCTCATGGGTGGCATCAGTCTGTACCCAGCCATGGTGTGCAGCCTCCTTCGTGTGTGCAGAGCTCTCCCAGCACCCAAAGGCTGGGATAACTGCTCATTGCTTTGGATTATATCAGTGCATTTATGGGAGGACTATTTAGAAAAAAAACTCCACATGATTAATTTTGTCATCCAGTGATGCTCCTGAGTGCTACCACCAGCAATGACTCCTCAAGGACCTGCCGGCCCTGCACTCCTGCCTTACCGGAGCTGGGCAGTGTCCCGGCACAGCTCCATGTTTGGTCTCCGTGTGCGCTCGTCCAGCCGGGTCTGAGCCACTTTTAAGGGAGGCCCTTTGTCCCTAATGGCTTTTCGGAGGGCTTCTATGTTCATCTCGATCTGGAAGATTTCCTGCAGCGTCTGGCATGAAAAAGAAACACATGCATAAATTAAAACTTATATTCTCAAGGGACCACATCATTTCCCTTTTCTCCCGTCCATCTGCAGAAAAGAAGTTCAATAAGCAGACCCTGGGCTCAGACCACTGTCACTCTGCCACACATCGAGGCACAGATTCAGCAGCAATTTCTTTTCAGGGAAAAGCCTCTCTTTGCTGTTGCTGTCACATCAGATGAAGTTTTGGAGCAGTGATGGATCTATTGAATTACCAGCTTCCCAAAATTACTGCTTGCAGGAACTGATCATCCATCAATAGCAACTAATAGAGGGAAGGTTTTTAATGGATCCTCATTTAAGGATGTGGCATCAGCCCGCAGTGCTGCAATGCCAGGCTCTACTTTATTAATCAATACTGCGTCGAGCACTTTTCAGGAAGCTTTCCATGAGATCCACTGGTCCAAGCCAGGTGCCCATCACTGATCTCCACTTACTGTGCTTGGCAGAGCAAATACATGGATACCCATGCAACAAACACGGAGCACTGAGACTGAAAGCACGTCTTTGGAGGAGAAGCAAGTCTGTGACCCCCCCAGCAGGTACCCCAGCACAGGCCCAGCAAAGCCTTTCTGCAGGGCAGCCAGCGCTTCTGAAGTCACTACGAGGAGATACAACCAGCATTGGCCTTTTCTGCTGGAAATCCCTGTGCTACCAGGCTGCCAGTGAGGATGCACTGGCAAAACGCAGCATCCCTTGAGATGAAATTACAGGGCCAACTCATCCTGCCCCAAGAAGAAGGTCCCCAGGATTTTGAGTTTCAAACAGAAAATGGTGCTATAACCCACTCCTTGTGGCGGCTCTTCCTCTTCTTGGGCCAGGTCTGTGTGGAGGGTCCCGCTTCAGAGGTGTCACTGGGAAGTGACAGTGTCACCCCAAAAGGGGGGGTTCAGGCTACCTTGGCCAGGTGGGTCTGGATCTTGCTCTTGGCGTCGGTTGTCTCGGCGATGCGGTTGGTGAAGGCGACGTTCACCTGGTTGAACTGGTGCCACATCTCATTGGCCGTCACCACCAGCAGGTTTTCAATGCTGTCCCGCAGCTTGGCGGAGGCTGCCCGTTCGCTCTGGGAGCGGAGGATGTTGTCATCCGTGAACTTGGCCCACGACTCCGGCACCGAGATCCTGGGGGAGGAAAAGGTGAGGCCCCCCATTAAGCCCCTACTGCTGAAGCTGGACCTGGACAGGCGTGGACCCTGCCAGGGAGCAGCATGGATCAAGCACAGCCTTAAGGGAAGCTATGCTCTGAATTTGACCACATGAAAGTGAAACATCTGGACACCATTTGTTCAATAACTCTTATCAAATGATGACATGTTCATGAAGGCAACTGTTGATACTTATGGAAGTGCAGAGAAACAAAAGATTTCCCCAGAAAAAGCAGAGATTTTAACCAGACCCCATATTTACATGTTGGAGGCATTTAAGTGCCAAGTGATTCACAGCTTCGCAACAACGCGCAGATTGCAGTCAATTCATTTTGCTCATAACTTATCTCAGTTTCACACTAAACTGAACGAGGATTAGATAATAGTCGTTTCCCTGTGTGTGCATTCAGGATGAAGTTCACGCCTCTGCAGTAGTCCAGAACAAGGTCAACAAAAGACTTAAATACCACATAAGCTCCATTTAAAACATGCTGATCCTTGGCACATTTTACCCCTCTCTGAATTTTAGCATCAGTCCTTTGCAATTTGTTTGGCTGTCTAAATATGTCTGAGCTCTACCATGAATAATTATTCAAACATTAGAAAAATTAAATCAATCTATGCCCCTCCATAAACGGCATGCATCTGTGCAAGCAGCAGATTCATCCCCTCAGCCCTTTGCCACTTAGGGCATAGCTCTGCAAGTGCTGGCTTAGGTCACCATTCATTTACTGCAGAGCCAGGGCCGAATTCCTGGCACCCAAAAGCAGCTGAATGCTATCCCAGGATCATGCTCTCTATTTCTTTATCTTCCACGTCATTTTGGCTCCCTACCAGGCCCTCTCCACCCTGGGGTGAACCCCCCAGACTTTACGCCAACGAAGAGCACTCAGGCAAGCACTGACACATCTTTGAAAATATGCGTAAATGTAATGAGCTGAACTCATTCTCAGGCTGATCTCTCAACTCTGATGTAACGTTTAATTAGGTGGGACTCGCTTTCACCCTCTGGATGCTCGGCATCCAGCTGAAAGCAGAGGGTTGTGTCTGGTGAGTGGAGAATCATAGAATCATAGAATCGCTTCGGTTGGAAAAGACCTTCAAGATCATCGAGTCCAACCTTTAACCTAACCCTGACATGCCACCACTAAACCCTGTCCCTAAGCACCTCATCTATCCTTCTTTTAAATACCTCCAGGGATGGGGACTCAACCACCTCCCTGGGCAGCCCATTCCAGAGTCTGACAACCCTTTCTGTGAAGAAGTCTTTCCTAATGTCTAGCCTAAACCTGCCCTGGTGGAACTTCAAACCATTCCCCCTCGTCCTATCATCCGTTACCAGGGAGAAGAGGCCAACCTGAGAGAAACGGCCCCTCTGAGGCGGGTGTCTCCAGGTGGGATGGATGTGCCGTGCAGACACACATGCCTTCAGAGTGGGATGGGGACAGCCAGCACCCTGCCAGGGAGAGGCACCATGCATCCCGGGTGCTTGCATGCTGCCCAGCGTTGCACTCACGTGGCATCGACCCGCTCCACCCCTCGGTAGTAGCTGATGCCATCAGAGGTGTTCCTCAGGTGGTGGCATTTGTCGTCGATGCGGTGGGCCGCCTGCTTGTTGGCCAGGTCCCTCTCCAGTTCATGCTGGGCCGCCCTGTTGGTCCTTCAACACACAAGCAACAGCCATCGGTGGGGATGTATGAGCGGAACTGCTTCCTCCCCATCCCGCTTCCCCGCGGCTCCTGCCCAGGCAGGTCTGTCCTCCCACAAGCATCACTGCCCGCTTCCCATGGAGCCTGCCCAGGTTTCACACCTGCAGGGTGCAGGTAGAGGTGGGGGTCTGCTGGGGGTTCACATCACATCTGAAAAGGCAGATCAGCCCTACGGCAAGAGATAAGGAGCTCCTCCTTACGTGAGCTGGGCTTTCGCCTTATCCAGGTACCGCTGCATCCTCTCCTGACATGACCTGATGACGTCGACTTCCTGGGCAAAGGCAAAGCATGACCCCATCAGTGCCCACTCTCGATCGCCCTGGGCACACTCATCCCCTTGGACCTCTCCGACCCTGCACACAGCAAGAACTTCCCTGCTTGTGTTTCTGCCCAAAGCAAATGGGCAGGGCGCGGAGAAAGTCCCCCCTCCCCCCTGCCCCCAGCGTACCCCTTGTTGCAGCCAAGCCTGCGCACAGCGACCGGGAGGGGATGGAAGGGTGCCGTGACCTGGCTATGGCCTTTGCATTTGCTTTCAGGGTGGGTTGATAAGTATATAAGTATTTTTTTCATCTTGACATCAGCTTCAAGTGATGGTTAGTTCCACTGCATAGGCAGGGATAGATCCTGACCTGGTCTGAACAGGCACAGTGGATCCCTGGACCAGCAGTGCTACACACCCCCATCCCCAAATCAGCTTCTGTCCTTTTGGCTCCCAAAATGGTCTCCACAGGAGAAATCACATCCATATGGGACAAGAGGAGATGAACTTTACTTTGGTGTAAATCCTCAGTCATTCCTAAGAAGCATTCAGCTCTGCTGGAGGAAGGCACGTGTTGCTCTCAGCTCACTTCAGCACAAATCTATTGTGTCTGTGAAGCCCCAGCTACCGGAGGCAGGTGATCGGTGTTCCAAATCCAGTAATTTTTAAGCCCTACTGTCTGCAGGAGCCAACTGAAAAGTGCAGCCTAGATGTGTCCTAAACACCTGAAACCCAAAATGCCGTTATGGAGATACCAGCTCTGATTATTTTCCTAAAATCTCATGACCTTTAAAATAATCTAATTTTTTAGGGCCTGACTCATATGAAAAAATCTTCTAAGGGGGCAGTGGCTTCACAGTCCCCAGGGCTGCCATTTCCTTCCTGGTTTCACGATGCCTTCGCCGTGATTGTACGCCACTGTATCCTGCGTTAGGATCCCACCTTCTGTGCCAACGTGCATCGTGTTTGCTTTTTTATTCGTCATTTAAAGCAGACTATAGAAAGGCAGGCAAGCAGGAGTGCGTGTTTTTATGATTTCTATAAAATACACTGCCTAAGCACACATAGCAGCAGTCCTCCTGGGGCCACGCTGCTCTGAGCAAAGCAAAGCTGGGGGTAGCTGTCCCATCTTTTATTAGACCAACTAATGTAGTTGGGAAAACCAGACAAGCTGTCAGGCACATGCTGACTTCTCCAAATCTGCGTGTGGGATATATAGAGAGATAGATGTATGTGATATTGATCTATAGCTATATCGTATGTATGTGATATAGATCCTATAGATCCTGCTCTGGCAGGGCTCTGGAAGGCAGGACAGTCCCACAAAGTGCTTGAAGAGGGACGAGGACCCCAATATGCTACACAAACACGCGGCTGATTTACAGCTATCCGTTCCCCTCTCCACCTTACCCACATGGCGCAGGCACGCTGCTGCATGGGGGAACCCCGGTCCCTGGCCCAGCAGGTTTTGGGGGTTTGAAGAGTTTAGGACCTCAGTTCCCATTTAGGGAACAAGGCTGCAAAACCCAGTTCAGGTAAAAATAGCTTTAAGACATGATCTGAGTGGCCTAACTTACTGCGAAGAGCTGCTTCTCCACATCGTCATGGACCAGGTCGATACCCATCCTCTTCTCCCGGTGGAGCAAGCACTCCAGAGCGACCTGTTGGGGACATGCCATCACTGCTGGCTGCAGGGGTAGGGCTCCCTATAGGGAGAGTCCCCATCTCAAGTAACGTAAGGAAAGAAATTATAGGAGGGCACAGAGATGGCAGCAGGGGAAAAAAGTGCCCAGGGCAGCCGGCTTAGCTGACAGCCAGCTGCAACATCAACATTAAATCAACATGAGGGAGCACATGTGTCCCTGGTGCAACCACAGCTGAATGCAGGGACCTGTGTCCACCTTGATGCTGACCTTGCCAGAGCCTCATAGGAAGACAAGGGCTTTTGTCTCCCAACCCAGGATTTTGGATATACCACTTATAAAAATATTTGGTTAAGCAAATACTGTTCAGATGTGCTCAGCATGGGCTGATAGGGGATGCAGCAGATGGCAAGGGATTTGTTTATTACTAACTTAACAAATGGCCTCTTACTAAAAACTTTCTAGACGTTACAGAGCTGCAATGAAACTTAATTAGACATTGGAATGGCAGCAGATGTTTCAGCAGCCCTCTGGACCTGGTGCTTACCTGGAGAGGGGCCTCCGTCTCAGCCAAGGCTCGCTCCAGTCGTTTCTTCATGTCCGTGAGCGCGTTGGTCTCCCCGATCATCTCATCCAGCTCATGGCAGAGCTCTGATTTCCAAAATTCAATGTCATTGACACGTTCTCCCAGGTTTTTGGTGCTTTCTACTTGTGTTTTCTTTGTCTGCTGATATTTATCCTGAATCACGCGGGAGTTATCGACTCTCAGACGCTCTGCATTGTGCCGGGAAGTCTCCGACTCTTTGTAGTTGGTCTGGTTGAACCTGTGCCAGTCATCAGGGGTGTACCGGGTGAAGAGTGTTGTTCTGTTAGAAATAAAAGGAAGCGTCTTGCTGGGGCTTAACCCCTGGGAACTTTTGGAAAAGGGAGCCAAAGTTGGGTTGATGGCAGCTGTTCTGTAGTAGGTGCCGGGCATCCAGGGGAGGCTGAAGCTCTGAGGCAAGGGGTAGTAAGGAAAACGGTTCTTATAGCTTGAGGCCATGGTGCTGATGGCAGGCAGAAACTTGGCAGGTGTTGATCTTGGATGGGCGTGCGTTGCCGTTAAGGGAGAGCCAACCAGCTCCATTCTTGACCGCTGCTATTCAGGTACGTGTCCTGCACAAAGGAGACAGAAGAAGGCAACCTCGCTCAGTGAGGTCCTGCACATGCAACATGCAATGTATCATACAAACAGCGATGCACACAGCACCCAGGCATCGCCCATACAGGCCTGAAACTGCTGAAAGCAAATCCCTTCTGACAGCATCCCAAGCATTTGTATATATTTGACTTTGTTGTTAGTATTTAGCATCAGGTCTTGAAATGCGGAGAGAAACAAATCATGGCATCAAGGAGAATGACAGATATTACGCCTTCATTTTCCTTAAATCTATCAATCCAGTGAGACTGTAGCTGCTGATTCTCCGCTGTTCATTTCTTTCTTTTGGCAGGCGTATCTGCTGATCTTATAGTACTCCAGACGTAATTTTCTCTTTAAAAGTTCCATTACCAGCCCCAATAGCTTCGGACACATGGCTGCTACCAGCCCAGTACAATGTGTGGGTGAGGGGCTCCATCCTCATCATCTCTATCTTCACTTGCATTAAACGGTCCAGCGAGGAGTCTTCAGGTGAGCTGAGCTTTGGGGGACTATGTACAAATTTGGAACCCCCCCACCTATTTCAACCTAAAAAGAACAGCCACCTCTTGACTTGCAAAGGAAGAAAAACACCTGTGGCTCACCCAATGTGAAATAAATGTGCTTGGAAAGGAGAGATCCCAGTGTCCTTTCAGAGCGGCTCACAAACACCCAGCCTCGCAGTAACTCTAGGAGGAATGGCCATGCAAGGAAGATTTTGCTACCAATAACTGCGTATGGCACGGTGGATGCTACTGCTCTTTTCAGATTGAGGTTATCAGTCAACTGTTATCAGAAATCACACAGAATTGCAAGGGTTGGAAGTGACCTTGGGAGATCACCTAGTCCAACCCCCCTGCTAAAGCAGGTTCTCCTAGAGCATGTTACACAGGACTTCGTCCAGGCAGGCTTTGAATATCTCCAGAGAAGGAGACTCCACCACCCCCGTGGGCAGCCTGTTCCAGTGCTCTGTCACCCTCAAAGTAAAGAAGTTTTTCCTCACGTTCAACTGAAACCTCTTATGTTTCAGTTTGTACCCACTGGCCCTTGTCCTGTCACAGAGGGACACCAAGTGTACCAAACACACCTAACGTGAGGGCAAACACTGGGGAGGGTGCACTGGGCTCAGTACGAAGCTCTTGTGAGGCCATAAGTGTCACCCACTGGCAGGACCAAGCCCCTGTGGCTACTGTAGCCAGCTGCTGTGTCACAGGGACGTGTCCTTACCCTAACACCGACCCATCCCCGCTGCTCCCAGCCCAGTTCAGAGCCCCAGTAAAAGATTTAAGACACCAGCGTGCTACAAGAGCCCTGGATGGGAGGGAGGTTTGACACGAAGTATGTGCTAAATCCCATTTATGGCAGCATGAGATCAACTTTATGCCTTTAAAAATGGGATGTTTGCATGAAGTAAACTTGTGTTTATTCTAGAACAAAGCCTCTGCACAAGCAATCTCATGACTCGAGGTTTAATTGCTCCTCCTGGGCTACCCTGATCGATTTGCATGTGTGGGCAAGCTGAGAGAGGCTGGCTTATTTTTAAAACCATAAAACCCCTGGGAAAGAGAGTTTCTTTCACTTTAGTCACCTCTGCAACAAGGAACGTCTCTCTCTACAGAAGGGCAGGACCAACAAGTCACGGTTTCCTACTGGCAAGCTTAAAAGGCGATGAGCAGCAGAGACAGGCAGGCTCTGTATACCAGTTACACCAGTGGTAACCCTTCTTCACGCCAGATGCCCACACTGACTCTTGTGGATCCATGCCCGTTTACACCAGGCGATGAGCAGACAACACGACTCATTAAACTGCACGTTTTCCGACATCTAGCTACAGGGACAGGTGACCTAAGAGATCTTTTGTGTCACCCGCGCCTGGAATGGTTTGAAGCATGCACACAAAGAGCGTCCCAAAATGCAGTGATTAAATAAACAAACGGTGAACGCAGGAGAATAACAGGTCCTTTAGCTGGGACAAATCGGAGAAAAATAGGGATGAGTCAGAGGGGAAAAGTGCACAGCCTGCAGCTGGGAAATCACTGAACTTTGAGGGCTCTATTTTCAAACCTTGCCCAATTTTGGCCATGCTGGCATGGGCTGCCCCAGTACCTGACTTGAGAGCAGCATAGCTGCAGGCACTGAGTCTCGCCCCCGGACCCAGCCTGGTCAAAGAGGCTGTGGGATAGGCAGCAGGAAAATCACACCCTCAAATTTAGCAAAAAAGTGTTCACAAACACAACCCTCCGAGCCAGTTTGGCAGAACCGAGGATGAAATGTCTGTGCTCAGGTCCAACAAAAACCACTGTGTGTGCCGGTTCCCACAACCCAGTCACTTCAGCCCTTTTGTCCCTGCTAGGGATAAACGACTGCGCTTTCCCTAGCTCTGTGCCACTTATTTATACCTGAGAAACATCACTCAGAGGGTGGGAGACAGCTTTCCTGGCTCCCACCCCTACAAATAAATTATTCCCTTTCAGATCCAGACAGACACACATTTAAGAAAGGGAGGAAAAAACCTTGGGAATGGACCGGGGTTACATTTCCCTGCACATCCAGCTGAAATAAATACCCCTGCATCACCCTCAGGATAAGCCATCCCAGGGTGACACTTTCTGCCATCCCTGAACATGGCCACAGGACAGGAGCCCCTGACCACCTAGTTTGGGTACATTTGGATGATATGAGAGATACTGGGGAGGATTAAGAGAAATACCTGCTTTTTTAGTTCCCCCCTCCCAGTTAAAGTACCTACTCACCCTTAGCTGCCCGGGTGTGGGGGGCACTCTGGGATTTTGGGGGTGCCTGGGGGGCTGCCACTCACCACTGTGCTGTTGGGCTCCACAGCGGGTGCTGCAGCATCCCCGGAGCCTGCAGTGACACAGGACCAGGGGACCGTTGCCACGGGCACAGGGCGCTCAGGGTTCTGCCCAGGCAACTCCCTGCAGCTGCTATGGCAACCTGATGCAGCCTTTGGGCAACCCAGTGCCCGCAGTGGGCAACCTGGTGACATCCCCAGGCAAGAAAATACCTTGGCATGGCCTCCTAGTTCCTGCCCTGGACAACCTACTGCCCTTTCTGCGCAACTTTGTGCAGCTGTTGGGCAACTGTTGAACATCTGGACAATGCTCTCAGTCATATGATTTATTTTTAGGTAGTCTTGTGAGGAGCAGGGAGTTGGGCTTGATGACCCCTATGGGTCCCTTCCAACTTGAGATATTCTATGATCCTACGAACTCAGTGCCCTCAGCGGGCAACCCAGTGCCACCCCTGGGCAACTCAGTGCAGACTCTGTGTAACCCAGCGCCTTTGCTGGGCAACTTGATCCTATCCCTGGACAAACCCCGGTGCCTTTGATGGGCAACCTAGTACAGCCCTTGGGCATCCTAGTGCCACTCATGGGCATTCCAGTGCCACCCATGGGCATCCTAGTGTCACCCCTGGACAACCAAGTGCTACCCATGGGCAAACCAGTGCCCGGAGTGGTGCCCCTGGGCCAGCCCGTGGCCGAGCAGAGGCCTCGCTGGGGCAGGCAGGCACACCAGGGAGGGGGTGATGGCACCCCAGGTGAGGAGATGCACGGTGTCCCCAGGAGCCTCACACAGTACTGTGGCATTGTGCACCAATGACCCCATGACATCGGGAACGTTTTCTGGGAGAGGGCCCTTTCCCAGTAATTTCAGCCTTTAAACTGAGAAAAGGAGGAGCCCAGTAGTGCCAGTGGGTAGCACAGCCGCTCTGGCTAACCAAAGGAGGTTTTTCCTCCAACTTTTGAAAATGCCCATCAGGTCTGCTGTGAGGACCTCTGTGTCCCACTTTATCCAGAGGAAACATTCTCATTTACTTCATTTTACCACTTTGGATTAACCATCAGCAACGCGGATGGTTCATCAACTACTCAGGCTGATACCTCTGCATTATCACAGCCCCTTTCAGTTTCTTCTTGGTTTTCCAGCTATTGCAGCTGCAGACTGAGACCGTACCAAAATGTTTTACAGCTTCTCGTGGGTGCAGCAACACCCGGCCCCACCGCCCCTGCTTTCCATGCACACACACGCACGTGGAGCTAGCCTCCAGCAGAAAGCCATGCCTCTGCTGCCAAAGTTCCGACATAACGGATAACTCCAACTGTTCCGTGTATACAGAGTTTAGCATGCTTTGATTTTGCTTTAAACACATGCCTTGCTTTACCCGGGTGAAGAATCGACTTAATCAATCTGAAATCAAAAGTTCAGCACGTAAGGTGCTTTTCTATAGCTAAACCAGATAAAATCATTCCAACTAAAGCCAGCCAACATCTGCCCTGCGGCAGGACACGCACACACCCTCGGACCAGCCCTGCGCCCTGCTCCTTGCACGCTCCCAGCCTCCATCTACGCTCGCTCTCACTCCCTGCCAGGAGCTAATTTTATTCATATGAATCACTGCACAACAAGGGACGCCACTAATTGTTGTAGGCAACCACATTGGTTTTGAAGCATTTGCTAAATTAAGCAATAATAATTAGATAGTATTGTAAATGGCCCGCGGGTGCTCTGCAAAGCACACGGACCAGGGGCTTTCTGGGGAAGCACCCACGAGCACCGCGATACAGAGGGACCACAGGGGACATCAAAATCGATGAAGCTTTGCTCTCACCGTAGCTTCTAGAGTGGCTTTTCAAGTGAAGGGCTAAAAATGTACCTAAAAAGCTGCAAAGACACAGAAAACCGGCACAGTTAAAACAAGCGATGTGACTGTCGAGCAAGAAGTTATCAACTGCATGCAGTAAATGGTCCCCACATCCCTCATGCTCAGGGTACCAAACTAAATTCAGTGGACTATTCACATCACCTTCGCTTACTCAAGTTAATTAAGCCATGTCCTTTAATCGTGACTCCAACTCCAAGAGCAGTAGGTTCCCTAAAATTACAAAATCACGCACCCCCGGCTCTGGTGGGGCACATCCAGTTTTGAAGGGCACAGTTTGTCCCAAAGTGTCGGCCATTTTAGCTCAGAATCAAACAAGGGTGACAATGCGAGGCTGATGTTAAGCAGGGGTGCCAATTTTCAGCCCATCAGCCCGGGTTCTCCTATTTGACTAAACTGGAATTTCAAGGGATACATTTAGATATGCAAGTACAAAATCTACTGCCAAGAGCCGTCAGTCTTCCTGTCGCAGCTCTACGTTCTCGCTGTCTATTAATATAGCATTACACTGGATCATATGCTACCCTTCTGAAAATACCGAGATCCAGCTCTTTTATAGCATCCGTCATGAGTCTACATGTACCCATAACATCACCCAATCGCAGAGTTTTACACTGCTTTTGAATATTCCTCTCCCTCCTGTAAACACCCTACCTGCCTGAAAGGGATCAATTGTCCATTCAATAGCAGAATGATTCTCAAAAGTCACCTTAATTGATGGAGAATTAAAAAAACAAAATTAAAATGTGTGTTGTATCCCACACTGTCACGCCAAAGGACAAGGATGCTCAAATGGTCCTGTCTGGCCCAGGGCTACTTTAAGGATTCAGACAGGCTTCAGAATTTTGTCTATTGATGAAGCCAAGGCTGGCTCTTTGGGACGAGCCACGCACACGGCTGAGCTGCTGGCACGGCCCTGCAGCAGGCTCCATCTGGCCGGGGAACGTGGGAGGCTTTCCAGGGTTTTACTGGGTTTTCCGTGTTCTAGTGAAAATTATGAGTTGACCATAAAACACAGAGGGCCTGGGACTCTCAAGGTGAGGCCTGGGCTGCTTTCATCTCTGCACATGGCCAGTAGAAAAAGATGATTATGGGCATTACTGAGCCCCCGGTGCCCCACTGGAGGCTGGGACTGGCAGAAGGAGGGCTGGGGGCTTGGAAAGCCAATGTGGAGGAGAGGGAAAGGAGGTTGAGCATGTTGGCAAGGAGGAAGAGCCAGCTTTGGACACAGGAAGCCACCAGAGATTACCTGGGGCTCTCCCTTCCTCTGCCAAAAGCCCCTCAAAGAGCTTGTGTCCTTTTTACACAGTTAGAGAAGCTCAAGTGTTTGTGCCAGCTCCTCCACAGCCCCGTGCAGCGCCTGGAAGTGCCACCATCCTGCTGGTTGGAGTTCTTGGAAAACCCAGCTCCCAATCTGCGGGCAGGCACCTCTCTGCTCTCTGCAGGCAGACAGCTGAGCCCCAGCAGGGCAAATACCCATGCATAAATATGGGGCAATGCCAAATCCAAATTTAAGGTTAATTCCAACTCATTTGAGTCATTTCCTTGGTATCTTTAAATAGCTACAAAAATGCAGTCCCTCAACAGGTTGCCCCAGCAGGACCTCACTCCTCTCCCTTGGTTTAAGGTGGGACGACCTCTGCGATGTCCATGAGCCTGCCCAGGAGTAAATACAGAGTAAGGTAGGAGTAAATACAGCGTAAGGTCGGGAAGAATCAGCCCCCGGTTAATGCTGCAATGTCTGCACGTGTTGGCAAAGGCTTGGGAAACCAGCCCACGCGGCCAGCACGTCAGCATGTGCCATCCCGTCCTGCGCTCAGCTCTGACACAGGAGCTATTCACAGAAAAACTGTTAAAAACGCGGGCTGTGAAACCCTTCCTTTCTCTGCGGTGGAAGCATGCGGTATCTATCCTGTTGCCCTGAAAGAGGCGTGAGCAACAGCCCAAATATTTTGCACAAGCCAGTGACGGTTACCTAAGTGAATCATTCCTTATGTATGTGTTTCATGCACATTTTTTTTTTATCGTTCTTGAGGGGGTCAGCGATTGCGTTCCCGGAACCTGCATTTTCTGCCAAAGTTCCCATCTCCTTTTGCACCCTGACTTTTCTATCGATAATGTGGTGGTTTGACCTTGGCTGGATGCCAGGTGCCACCAAACCGCTCTATCGCTCCCCTCTTCAGCAGGGCAGGTGGGGAGAGAATGAGACAGAAAAAAGAAAGAAAATTCGTGGGTCAAGATAAAGGCAGTTTAATAAAAAAAAAGCAAAAGCAAAGGCTGCACGTGGTAGCAAAAGGAAAAAATAAGATTTTATTCTCTACTTCCCATTAGCAGGCGATGTCTAGCCATTTCCAGGCAAGTAGGACTTCAGTACGCATAGTTGTTCCTCCGGAAGACAAAGCATCGTAAAAGACTAATGTCCCCCCTCCTCTTCCTTTTCCCTTAGTTTTTATATCTAAGGTGATGTCACATGGTATGGAATATCCCTTTGGTTGGTTTGGGTCAGGTGTCTTGGCTATGTCCCCTCCCCAGATCTTGCCCCCTCCCAGCCCACTGGGGGATAGAAATGTTGGAGACACAGCCTTGATGCCGTTCGAGCACCGCTCAGCAGTAGCCAAAACATTGGTGTGTTATCAACCCCTTTCTACATACCAATAGAAAGCCCAGCACTATGCAGCTTGACCCAATAGAGATAAACTCAGGGAATATGTTTGAGCCAACTGCGAGTGGCCAAGGGCAGGGGGAGGCAAAGCAAAACCTCTGCCCTGTCCTGCCCACCACCCCCTCATTTCCCTGGTGCAAAGGCACCCTGGGGCCATTCCCACCCGATGGACCGAGCGCAACCCAGACCCAGCCCTGCCTCAGAGCTGAGGGGTCGGCTCTCATCTACAGGAAGACATTTCACCAAATTTCTTAAAGGCACTGGGAAAATGATGGAGTTAAACCAGCAAGACCTGCTGCACAGAGATGCAAATGCCATTTTATGCCAACATACCTCTGTCCTCATAGAAAATCACCCTGGAGCTCAGGAGCTACACATGACATGTAATAGCAGCCCAGTCACCCCAGTTTGGCCCATGGGGGACATGCTGAACGGGAGTCACCTCACCTAAGTTTAGACACTGCAACCTAAATAATTTTCCTTTACAGTCAGTAGGAATCATAGAATCATCTAATCATTTGGGTTGGAAAAGCCCTTTAAGATCATCAAGCCCAACTGTTACCCTAACTCTGCCATCCCACCACTAAACCCTGGCCCTAAGCACTTCGTCTGCCCGGCTTTTAAATTCCCCAGGGATGGGGACTCGACCCCTTCCCTGGGCAGCCCCTTCCAGTGCTTGACAGCCCTTGTGGGGAAGGAATTTTCCCTAAAAAGGCCATTATCTGAACTATCTTAGATGATTTTTTTAGAATTAGGCAAATAGTGCAAGGGAAGGTGCATTTCTTTCGCATCCCATAAGCAACGCACAGAGTGATACGCAGACTTGGACATCTCACTGACCCAGGGCAGATGAATCTGGACTCTGTCGAAAACACTCTAGTCCTCCAGCAAGACCAGACCTACTGAAAATATACCCTTGAAGTTCTGGTTTCCAAAGATATCAAGCATGGAAAATTGCCTCTACCCTAAGGTGATCTTCACCTTTGAACATGAGGCTCTTAACAAAGAGAGAAGCCAATAAAGAGATCAAAAAGTAGACTGGCAGATGAATTATTCAGTCTAACCATAGTAGCACTTGATTGAGCTTCCCAAACAATAAATGTGGCTATGAATAAATCATTACAAATCCCTCCTTGAGCTCTCATGATGAGTCACAACCACCAAACCACAGATGCTCGGGGCAGGCTGCTCTGCGCATCCACAAGGTTAAGACACAGATAACTCATGTGAGCACAGCAGTCGTGATCTCAGGAACTGTAATAATTTACTGGTGATGTTCTCAGCAGTGCCCAAGGAACTATCGGAAATAAAACCCAGTGATTTTGGGGATAGCATCCCTGTAGTCACTTCAGTACACTGTGGGCTTACGGGGGGAGTCTGGGTCTTGCTCTCTCTATTGGCCTCACTACAAAATGCAAGGCTCTGGGGAAGGTGTGCTTTAAATTGCATCCAACAAGCAAAGGGGTTGCTCACCCCATAAAATTCAATCAACTACAAAACCAAACAGGCATACAAGCAAGTAGGAGACAGTCCTCTGCACACCCACTGATTCACAGTCCTATAAAAGGTCTAGACACCACATGAAAAGAGAGGAACGCATGCCCAGAGTGGAGGACGCAGAGCATTACACCACATCTCTGGCTCCTTGGGACCTGCCAGCAGCCTGGCAGGAGTTTTGCTCTTCCAGCTGAGTTCACACAAGGTCACATTTTGGGGTTGCCTCCTTGGCACACAGAAAAGGCCTTACGAAACCATCCCCGGCCAGGTTTCCTTTGTATGTCCCATCTCACTGTAGCCCTTGATTTATCCAAAGGTGCAACTTTCCAACCACCCCGGGGGCTGACTTTCCAGGGAGGAGGCCAAGCGAAAACCATTCAGAGCTGAATGTGGACCGATAACTGATGGAGGGGGAAAAAGGGGAAATGAAACCAGTTTCTCTGTGTTCACCTTGAAATATCCCACCCATGAAAGCATTTAACCATGTGCTCTCCATTAACATCACAACCAGACCCATTATTTGGGCACAATTTAAAGCCAAACTTAAAACTGAGCCCCAGCATCTGAGATCTGCTGAGTCGAAAGAGATGGCTGGCGTGATTGATGCTATGCACATGCTTTTGTGCTTAGCTGGAGTGAGTTACTGGTGGCCTCTCCGTGCTCATATACAGCCCTCATTTCTGAGCCAGATGGGAAAGCAATTAGCACAATGGGAAGACTGTCTTTAAGTCTGTGGGGCTTTTTATAGGTTAGTGTTTATTTTTGGACCTACTTTCCAGAGGTGAATTTTGGCAGGCGGCTCCAGGACTGGTTTATGTCATGACTGGCTATTGTTTAAAGTTTTTTATTGCTTTGGCAAGGGCTGGGGTTGGAAAGGGGAGAGTTACTGTATTTTTGTTTTTTTCTCTGTTGTCATATTCGGGCTACTATTTCACAGACAGCAAAAGGATCTCAAAGTCTGCAGAGCCGATAGGAACGGCCTCAGCTTCTGCCTCCTCAGGAAATAGCAAGGGCTGAATGCAGTCCCGGTGTGGAAGTGCCCAGAAAGCTCGTCTGGGAAAAAACCCCAGCCTTCATGGAAATAGCTTTTAAAAAGAAAGAAAGAAAAATATATATTTCTCTCCTCACTTTTCAGCTCCCCTTGCAGCACTACCAGGGTGCTCTTTCCATGACCATATAAACACTCTTCCCCATGGCAGTAAACCTTGGCGAAGGAGGGATGCGAATCCGCACCATCCCGTGGCACAAGCCCTTGCTCATCCTTTGCTGCCGCTCAAAAGGACACGACCGGAGAGGAACCTTTGCTGCAGAAAAGCCCCTGATGCCTGGGCTGTAGGGCTTGCCTACATGGGGAAATTATACCAAAGGATCCCAACAGACCAGCTACCCCTGAGACTGCTGGAGCTCTAGAAGGTCCATGTAGCACTTCCATCAGCAAGCACAGTGCTAGCTACACTTCCACCGCACTCGTCCAGCTCAGGGGGAAGAAAAACCTCTCCCAGTGCACAGTTGTGGTCAGTACATACTTAGCAAACATTCCTTGCAGGAATGGATGCAGCAAAACTTGCTGGGCACAGTGTTGGGAGCCACGTGATGCTGCATTTAAGCTCCCTGAGTGTGTCCGTTCTGTTTCTGCAGCAGCAATACCCCGTGGCTGAGCCGTGAGCAAGGCTCCGCTGCGATACACCTGGTACAGCCAAGTGGGGGGAAAATACAGCCAGCTCAGGGAAAAAATGCACTGGATAAAAAAGGGGAGACGTGGGTGTGCGGTGGCCTGACTCCCCCCAGACCAGGGGGAGGTGTTGGCCAGGGCTCACCCCATCCTTTCTCCCGTGCCCTCTCCCTCATTGGGCTTTGCATACAACCAGGTGTTCAGGCTTGGGGAGGGAGGTGAGAAAAAGCAGCGGGACCGCCTGCTCTGTCCATCCCCGTACATCTGCCCAGGGACCTCAGAGGGCTGCAGCCAAAACACAATAATTTACGTAGCAGTTGCTTTTATTTGAACTTCCCAAAATACAAGTGGCCTTGGCTGCTCTGTCCCTAACATACACACAAAACACACTAAGTGCTTGTGACCACAATTTGTTTTAAAACACCACCCAGACTGTGCTTGGCTGATTTTAACACTTCTGCAAGGAGATCACCTACAGAGTTTACTTCTGCTAAAAATGAAGCAATAACTCCACATTTCAGTATCACTTATTATTCAGGATCACTCCAGGGACTGTCTAACTCCAGACAAAAGTTCCTTTTATCAGATTTGGCTGCCGAGAGCTCCAATAAGCCTAAAGTGCATGTATTTAAGAGCCATTTCGATATGTGATATGAAAAACTCCAGCTACATTTAGTTGCTGGATAAGGACAGCAAAGCAGCCTACCTAGCTTGGCCAAACATTAGGCTGGAACCAGCGCCTGAGTCTGAACCACCTTTTCCTTTCAGAAAATTTGCCTTTCTTACCACATTTGCAAGTGGCCCTGTTGGCTGTCCCAGCCCGAGCCAGGATGCCAGAGATGGATCCGTCAGTGAAGTATGGGATGAATTTGGATCCACTCCCAGCTGCAGCCTGTGACGCTCGGGGCCCTCAGTGTTTTAGGTCAGCGTCGCTCTCTGGTTTCCAGACATCAGCAGCCGCTGAGGTTTGGGGATTAGGAGAACTTTTACTACTTCAAAACAAAGGGAAACCATTTCCATGTAAAGCTGACGAACAATCGAGACAGCTGCAATCAGATTAGATCCCCTAAATTACTTGAGATCATTGGGTAGATTCTTCTTGCTAGAAAGGGCAGATCAAATTTCCTAATAAACCCCCTTTTTTCCTACCCCTGCGAGTGTCTCGCGTTGTCCATCTGCCCCCCCGCCGACAAGCCAGCAAGACGAGCGTTTCTTTTCTGCCATGCCCTGCCGCAGACCTTTAAACTATCATTAAGATTTCATTACGTAAATATTTTGCCTGATACTTTATCTCATATTACATGTAATTTTTATCCTTGGAACACTGTGGTCCACTTAGCCAGATGGAATACGCGGCGCCTGCTAAAGAAAATGGGAAAGCAGGGTTGGATTGATGGGTTTCTGCTCCTGCAAGTGGCAAATATTTTCAAGCAGTTTAAGCAAAAGGTGTTTTCTGATTGCATCCTGAGCAGCCTTCAGAAAAAGGTTAATTCTGGCACATTTTGGAGAGATGAATGTTGCTCAGACTAATAGGTAAGAGGATGGAAGTTGCTGACATCTCTGCACACTGAACCCACACAAAGGTTTGCTCCAAAAGACACCTACAGGCCATTTTGGTTTGGGGTTTGAGTCGACAGCTGTGATTTTCACCTGCATCCTCAATAGCGATGTGCCAGCCTCTCAGTTTTCCTCTAAATCCCATGGCTTCTTCCCAGATCTTGCCCTACACAATTATAATACAAGGCACAAATGCTTTGCATCAGCCCTGGGACATGGAGCAGGGTGAAGAGCAGTTGGGGACCACACAGCCCACCCCACCCCACCCCCCCTCCCGAGACACAGCCCATGTGCTTTATGCACAGGCATCACCAACCCGGGGACAGGGCTCCTCGTTGCCACAAAGAGCTCTGCAAAACCCATCCCCAGGGGGCTGCCCCGGGGTCAATTCCTTCGGACAACTGGCTGGTGTGTGAAAAGATCAACAGTGACCCCCAAGCCCCTTCCTCCGGGTACCGCCCCAGGGCAGATGGGGAAGCCGTGCCAGGTATTCACACACCACGGGAGAATCATGAGGGTGTCCTCGTGGAGACAGGCTCCAATTCCGGTGCTGGAGCCTCAGGGGTGTTACCTGCTGCACAGGTCCTTCAGCCCTTGCTGCTCAACTGCATAGAGATTTGCGAGCCGGGACTCATCCCCTACCCAGCACAGGCTGGCTGTGTGGTAGACATCACCCCTCCTGTTCTTCAACCTTTTTTTTTTTTTAACTAACCTGTATGAAAAACGCTGAGTGTAAAAGCTTTCTGCCTGATACCATGCAACACCAGCAGAGGTACAAGTCTTTCCGAGTAGCAAGACAGGGATAACTGATGTTAACGGAGCATCCTGCAGCCTCTTGCTTGCTGTTTTGCACCTACTCCATGGCAGCTTTTCCTATGACCTGAGAGCCAGGCTGGTCATTAACACTTACAAATATCTCTAAGGGTGGATGTCATGAGGATGGAGCCAGACTCTTCTCAGTGGTGTCCAGCGACAGAACAAGGGGCAATGGGCACAAACTGAAGCAGAAGAGGTTCCAGTTGAACGTGAGGAAGAACTTCTTTACTGTGAGGGTGACTGAGCACTGGAACAGGCTGCCCAGGGGGGCTGTGGAGTCTCCTTCTCTGGAGATCTTCACCCCCCGCCTGGCCGCTGTCCTGTGCCCCCTGCTCTGGGTGAGCCTGCTTGAGCAGGGGGGTTGGACTGGGTGATCTCTGGAGGGCCCTTCCAACCCCTGCCATTCTGGAATTCTGGGATTCTGTGACTTTCCCAGTGTCACCAACAGTCCTTGGAAAGAAAGAGTTGGCCAGAGATGTCCTGACCCAGAAATTCATCACACAAATGCACCTGAGGGTGGGCAGGAGGGACCCTGGTGCTGGTGAGCCCAAGCCAGAACACGACCTACCTTCGTCCATCAGCTATCTGAAGCAAACCAAAACACCTTGATTTCACCTTAGAACAATGAAAATAGCTGAAAACCGATAATGAAGAAAATAACAACCAGAAGAGATTTGCAATAAATCCTGAAAGGTGGAAAAGTACGCTAGGAAATTCGCATTTTCCCACCCTTTGCTGAGAAACGCTTTCGTGATGTGCTTGCCCTGACCATCTGCAATCACTCACAACTGTAGAAGCCAGAGCACTTATAGAGACCAGCAACGCCTGAGAAACAAGTAACGAATCTCAGGGCTTTCAGTGTTCGTCTGAGCGCACAAAGACCTGTGGGTGCTTTCTCAGTGATGCCGGTTTAGCAGCAATATCTGCTGGGGCTGGAGCTATGGGCAGAGACTCCTTAAAAAGAGACTTCCAGCCTAGAGCAAGAAAAAAAAAATGCTTATCCTGAGCCAAGTAGCTATAAAAACCCAGCGCAGGAGTGCAGGCCCCCATGCTTTGTTGGGGAGAAGCCCTTCACGCCCACTTTCAGGGACAAAATATAAGGAAGATACTGGGAAATAAATAATTTATAAATAGTTTATCCGTTGCTTTGCTGGCTACAGCTCTGCCTGCAGCTGGGCTTGTGCAAGGCTGGAGACCTCAAGCACTGTGTTATCCCACCTAGGGGAAAGAGGGATATTCTTCAGGAGAGCAGATAGATTCCTGAGTACAACAGAGGCTCAGAGGAGGGGAAAATAAATGGTGGGTGGCTTGGTGACAGTGAGAGCCGGGTGTAGGTGCTGTGGCCATGCTGCTGCCATAGGGTTCTGCTCCCTCTGCCCCTGTGCACTGGTGCTGGGGTTTTTATTTTATCTTCTGGGTGATCTGCAAGGGAGACATGTGGAGGTAAAACAGACTGATCTCCTGGAGACGATTCAAAAAAA
>JAKFQP010000050.1:2196270-2273316 GCA_023375905.1 Nycticorax nycticorax | reverse complement strand
GGGGGGAGGGACGGGCACTGGCACCCTGAGCAAAGACTCCCCAAAGGGCCATTTGTGTCACTAAAACTGAGACCTTTGCATCCACGTGGAGCAGAAGCCGTGGCCCCAGGACCTGCTCAGTCGACCAGGGCACAGCGTGGGCTCGCGGAGGCGCGTTTGAAGCTGAATCTCAGCAGAATTGTTTTTTCCTCTTATCTCCGTGAAGGGTTTATTCCTCGGACTGTATGAGCCGCAGGAAGGAGGCAGCTTGGGCTGGACCAGCCCTTCCCGCAGCGGAAATTTTGGCAGGATCCCGGCTGCTTGGCTGGATTTTTTGCAAACAAGCGCCAAAGGGTCTCAGGTTTGCAGCCTGGTGGAGCTCACAGTTTTCCACCTTGTTATTTTTCCCTCTTTCTGGAGCGTGAGATTCAGCTCCTGGGGGCTTTTCAGGGTTTTGTGCAAGCTATCTTTCAGATTGGGGTTTTTGTGGTTTTGTTACGCTCACCTCGAGTTTTATTTGAGAAGGGCACAAAATACAAAGTGAGTAATTGGCCAAACCCAGTGGGTTTTGCCTGGTTTTAAGCCAACATTTTTCAACCCACCTGAACACATAAATCGTCTCAGTTGTAAAGCTGGGCTGTAAAAGCAGAGGCAGTTCATTCATTTCCTTATACGTTCAATACCATTGCAGCAGGGGAGTGATTCTGCCCCAAAAATCGCCTGTTTATGTCCACTGAGAGCCCGGGGACTCTGCCCAACCTGCTCACAGGGAGACACTCGCCCCGCAGACATGAACTGGGACAAACGACGCCCTCCACCAGGCACACGGCAGCCCCCTAAATGTTGCTTTTAAACTAAAGGCGCAATTCTGTAAAGTCAGTATCATGATATTTAAGGTCTGAAGTGTGCTCCTGATAAACTTGGGGTTCTGCTATTTAGTGCCGAGTGTCCCCTGAGTCCGGTTATTGCAGGGAAAAGCTCAATCCAAATGCGACACCAACGTCGCACAGAGAAAAGCTTCAAACACAGCTCTGGGAGGGATGTTCCAGGCACAGGTACAACACAGAGGAACTGGGAAGAGGCAGCTTGCACCTCCAGGAGACGTTAAGCTCTCGGCATCTGATAGTGTTTATAACTCGGGAGATTTAAAATCCGCTGCCAGCTTTGAAAGAAAAGAAACAAGGGCGGAAGGACGTGCCTGTGCTGTCAGTTTTTATTGTTTCATTTTGACTTCCATGAAGTCCTTAAAGCTGCAGCTCCTGGGGTTGTAAGGCTATACAAGAAGCTCATCTCTCGCTCTGAGATTCTTCTCTAAACCTCATATTTGCGTAGAAAATGTGACCCCCAAAGGGGAATATTAAAGACAAAACTGTTCAAATGATTCAAACATATTTTCTAGGGAAAAGGGGTGGGACTACAGACTCTACCCATCCGATCTTGTGTTGAATTTCATGGGATGCAGGGTACTCCAGCATTGCACTTTTTAAACCAAAAGAGATGGGAACAAGAGTCCTCCCTACCCCAGCCACACGCAGCCACGCACAAGAGCTTTCCAGCTTGGTAGAACCTGATGATAGGGTAACTCACAGTGGAAGAGACTTCGGTAGGTCACGCCGCCCAACCTCATTTTTTCCACGGGTCGCCTTTGCTCCTCTCTGCCAGGACGCACCGAGCATGGCTGGGGCACCCTCTCCTTGCTCCAGGCTGCAGCCTCATGGGTGCTCCAGGCTGCACCGGCCGCACGATGGCCTCCGATGGCAGCAGGGTGGAGGACGCCAACACCCATCCACTGCAGGGCGGCTGGCAGGTCTCTAAGGATCAGCTCTATCAACCCAAGGAGCTGGGTGAGCCGCTCTGGTCCCTCGTCCAAGGGGCTGCTGGCAGCTCCGAGCCACCTCAAGGGGCTTGGATGCTCCGGGAGGCGATCACCCCTGGTCAGGGTTGAAACCCATCACTTCGCAATGACAGCCCAGCTATTTAGGGAAAGCGCTCCTCATTTGCCCCGACCCTTTTTCCTCCTGACAGCATCCTGCCCCGCAAAAGGGAAGGGCTATTCTTAGAGACGTCTATTTTGGGTTGGAATGCCGGAATTAAGATCCTTCCTTCCTTTAAAGAAAACACGCCAAAAGATATTTAGAAGGCTTCACCCCCATTTGAAGGCTATATTCTAGCTGCTGAGCAAAGCAGATTTGTTCACTTAACATTTACTAGGGGCTGGGATGTACCAGGAGCTTTGGGCACCACCCGACCAACCCTCCTGAGGCTCCAGGGAGGCAGGCGATACTTCCTTTAACGTGCCGAGTAGCTGCCACGGGGTTTATTCATTCCCTCTTTTCTGGCAATGCTTTGTATCAACTTCAAATAGATTTAGTAAAATATTTTCCATCAAAACCTTTTTTTTGACAGAAAACGCCTTTTGGACACAACGGAAACTCTTGTGGAGAAGAAAAATGAAAATAAAACCAGCTCAGCTGATGTTGGAGACCTTTATTAGAAACCCAGAGTTGTTTTCCTCCTTGAAACTTTTTTGGGAAGGTACTGCTGATGGACAAGATGCTATTTTTTCCAAGGTGAATACAAGTTTGTTGCGGAATTATCAGAAAGGTTCTCACACAATTATCACTCCTGGACCAGGAATCGCTTGCGAGTGGGTGAATCTGATAGCAGCAGCTCCCAGGCAGAGCCCGGAGGGGACCCTGGGGACATCTCTTGGCTTTACGGCAGCGTTCACTGCCCCAGCATGGGTCCCCTGCCCCTGCTGAGATCCGGCAGGAGGAAAGAGTCCCACCAACTGCTTTTGCCTCCAGGCCGGACCCCGATGTCCCAGGGTCAGGCACCGCAGCCTCTGGGCTCTCCTACCGCATCCTGGGGCAACAAGGCAACTCTGTTCCTTCTACATAACAACGCTCAAAGCCTTAGCCCAGGATGAAACGCACGTTTCCTCCCAGTGATAGGTTGAGGGGAAATGGTCTGAAGTTGCGCCAGGGGAGGTTTAGGTTGGACATTGGGAACAATTTCTTCCCTGCAAGGGCTGTCAAGCACTGGAAGGGGCTGCCCAGGGAAGGGGTCACGTCCCCAACCCTGGGGGTATTTAAAAGCCGGGCAGATGAGGTGCTTAGGGCCAGGGTTTGGTGGTGGGATGGCAGCGTTAGGGTAATGGTTGGGCTTGATGATCTTAAGGGGCTTTTCCAACCTAAACAATTCTATGATTCTATCCCCCAGGCTACCACTGGCTACAGGGCTGCATGGTAGATGTTCAAAGGTGTCTCAAATGCCAAAATAAATGTCACAGGTAACTGTGCAGTAAGATTTTGGGAAAACTGTACAAAATAATACGTATTCACCCTGCCTGTCAAGTCTGTTATCCCGAGGACCTGAAGGGTTTCTGGTTTTATACAGTGGTGGAGATGCTGACGTAGCCACAGGACTCCAAGAGCTGGGGGCTTGAAAGCCACAAACCCAAACATCTCGGTGCTCACCGTAAAATCAATTAGCCGGTAGCGAAACCTTCCTTCAAAATGTCTAGATGAAATTACATGGCAGAAGCTTAGAGGCAGCAAGTTTTGGACCAAGGAAGCAGCTGTTTACAGGGGGGCTGTATCACACTGCTGTGATTCCCCCGCAGAAGCTGCCTCCAATCCCTGTGCAGCCAGCTCGGCACCGACCCTGTAACGCGGCAGCTGGGGCTTGCCTGGCTCCAGCGAAGCCCTGGCATCGCGCAGTACCGGGCGGGGGGGTGGGCCTGGGCTCTCACTCCTATGCTCCTCCATGTTTTCCCTTTCCAACAGCAATGCCAATGCAGCAATTTTTCTGGAAACCTTGAAAATAAATTCTTGACGCCATCTTTTTCTCATCAGGTGCTGGAGAGACTCAATACAGGATGCGCATGCTGAGGCCGCGTGTGCCTCCTGCGTGCTCCCCATCAGTGGACAACGTTCAGCCGAGGTAACCACCATGCACCTCTTCCCTGGGGGTCCCCCATGCAAACCGGCATGGGCTGCTGCCACCTCACTCGTACGCCTGCACGTTCTACAAGGATTTCAGTATTTTGTTATACGAAGCAAATGAAAGTTGATTCTGGCTTCTGGCAGCAGCAGCCCCAGTATCGCTTTAGCAGCCACAGGCTGAACCTTTGCAAGGCAGAGCCAAGAGCCACGACGAGCGGCTGGGCTCCTCAGCCCATGCCAGGGTTCTGTAGGATTCCTCCTCCGCTCCATGGCTGTGGCCAGCCTGGGGATGCGACACGGCTTTGCAGCAGTGGTGTTATCCCAGGTTTCCTCTAAGTTATCTCCTATTATATCTGACTCCGATGAATAATTAACACAGACTACATCCTGAACAGAGCTGGCTGGAAGCTGCAATTTTCCATTACTTGGGAAATCCTGACATTAGGGGAGAGATTGATTCTGTATTCCGCGTAAAAAAAGCTAGAATTGTCATGTTTGCCAAGAAACGTTTCCTTCCAGCAATGAATTTAGGGCCATTACCTTGTTTCACTTCAGTGACTCTTTTCATTATTCCTTTCATTTCCATGCATTTCTTAAATGATGCACTACATGCGCATGCACACAATGTACAAAGACAATATCATATTAAAATTTCCAGTCTACCTGGAAATTAATTTAAGTGACAGAACAGAATTAATTTAAGTGACAGAACAGAAACATTCTGCTTCTGCTGGAGTTTTGATACTCTCCAAACAAAATATTTCAACTTCTTCTTTTCTGCTGGAAAATGTTGTTGGAATCAGCACATTTCTACTGCATGGCTCAAGTTCCATTAACCTGCTTTTTCATATGGAAAGTTACACTGAGAATAATTTTTTGGTGGCTTTAATAACCAAGATACTCCCATCCTGCTCATCCCCAAAACACTCTCCCCCATCTTTTATTTGCTGAGGTTAAAAAGCCGAACCAACAGATACACAACAAAGACAGAAACTGAGACCACATTTTTCCTACCTCATGCTCCAACCCTGAAACTTGGCACAAAAAGGCTACCAAGAGGCTCACAGCAATTTCATCCCCATTCACTTCTCTGTGGGCTACTCTGGATTAAATAACTGACTTCTGCTACGTTTGATGGGCAAAATCTCTACTCCTCTATACCAACAAAACATGCACTCAGCCTTTTACATGACTTGACTGTGCTGGATGCAATGTGATGAGAAACACGTAGGTGTAGATATAGAGAGATATATACACACCCACAAGGTCTTCTGAATACTTTGATTTCACAAGGAGACGTGGAAAAAGAAGGGAATTCAGAAAAAGCACAGGCATGAGGAGGATTTGCTGCACATTGGGATCCTGAGGATACGACAGATGACGAAAGCCCCCTCTGAAAAGAGCGGGACCACAGAGTAGTTGCGGTGAGTGGAAATACCACTTTTGTTTGCTCTACAGCACCCAGTGCTCAGCGCCCTCTCTGCCTTCAAAGGGTTTTCAGTAGCAAACACCACTTTCTTGGAAACACCCCATGGACGAGAGGGAAGGGCAAATCTCTTGAGGGCACCAGGAGGTATCGTGGTGCCTCCTTCAGGGCTCAGGTGGGCCCCTGGGGTTCGTTTCTGCGGAGCAGCACAGCTCTCCCCTCCCCTGCCCTCTCCCACGAGGGCCCTAGCATCCCACACCAACCAGGCCATTTTGCAACAACAAAAATGCTCTTTTCTTCTAGCAACTATTGATATTTGGCACTCAGAGATATACCTTTTTTTCACTGTCTCCAAACCAAGCTGCCTTTCAAGTGTATTTTACCCTTGCCCGTGACCACAACATGGGTCTCATCTGCAATGAGAAGACCAATTTTCCATAAAAAGCAAGGATGACATTTCCAAAAGTACCTGTACAACAGCCGTGCGCGGGATGGGGAAAGCCCCAAGGCGGCTCTGCACCCTCCCCGGGGCTATGCCGGGGGCAGACGGGATTTTGCCAGAAGATGATGGACCCCAGAGCCCTGCACCAGGCATCACCCAACCCACCAGGCACCAAGGGTGCAGGGATCAGCAGAGACATCGCATCGGGACCCTCTCACCAGCCAACACGCTACATGCTCTCCCATGGGCTTGACGGCTCAGTAGTGACCTGTGTGTCTGTCTGTCAGCCTTGGCCACTTGTAAAGTTCCCTAATAGCAAAGTCCAGACGTTGCACTTAAAGAAAAAAAAGAAAAAAATTACATCAGGCTGCATTTTTCAGGGTCAGGTTGAGTGAAGCCAGGCCAGGCTGCTGCCTTCCAGGAGCAACCCATCCATCCATCCCACCAACATGTCCGCTCTGCCCCTTCCCCGGCCCCAGGAGATCTTCCTTCTCAGCCTGCAGCTAAATCTTTATCTTTTGCAGGAACTAAGCATGGGTTTGGTTTTCTGCAGCTTATTCCTGCTGCTGACAGACATTCCTACATTAATCCTCAGGAAAGGAGAACCGGGAGCCACTCTCCAAGGTGGGGTTGATTTGGGTGCAGCCCAAATCCGGCAGCATTATGCAGGCTTAAAGAGACACATTGCCCGCATAGGTTAGCTCGGCGACCAGCCAGCCCGAAAACGGAGACAAGGATGGAGTACAAGGCAGGGCCCAATCCTGCATCGCTTCTAGGAAAATCACATTTTGCAGCAAAGGCAGGAAAAAAGCAGCCTCTGCCTTTCTGCGTGCTGAAAGATGCCTGCATCCCCCAAAGAAACCAACAGCACAGCCCCAGCGGGGCTGCGACGCCGAGAGGCGCCGAGAGGGCCTGCAAACCCAGGCTCGGCTCTTAACCAGGTGAGCAGCCCAACAGCCGAGGGTTTTCATAAAGGACCTCTGAAAATAGAAATATCAGCACAGAACTTCACTCGGGCACCGTCAGGGCCGCACACTGCAGTGCCAGGGAGCTTGCTAAAAGGTGACGTGCTCAGACGTACGAGGGGCAGTGCCCCAGCCCTGCTCTTCCCAACAGCTAAACCCTTCCCTGGAAAGCTTCCAAAGAGAGAAAAGGGAGCTGACACACAGCATGAAAAATACAAAAGCTAAGGGCCACACTTCTGCAAGATTATAATCAAATAAAAACACGATAGACGTTGTTAAGCAAACACAGCCAGAGGCGCTGTAAAGAGCCCCACCTGCACTAAAGCCTAATCTCGGGGCTGGAGACAGCTTATTTTGAGAGCTCGTGAAGTGCCAGCGTACGTACAAAACACACCGTAAGGGCTTGGGAGCACCGCCAGAGCCAATGTCGCTTCTGCCTCTTGTGCAGAGAGGAGTTTTGCCCCGGCCAAGCTCCTCTCCTCCTGCTCTTCAGGAATGGCGCACGAAAGTTTCCAGCAGAGCATTCCCCATGCTGCGGCTGCCTGGCCCCTGCCCTGGCTCGGCAGATTTTTAAACACAGAAACAGCAGAGTGCATGGCCCCGTCCCTCCCTCCTACCCACCGCACATCCTGGCGAAGGTGGCCGCGGCGAGGGATTTATGCAGGACTCTTGTGTTCGCACCTCAGCGACCCATCTCTGCACAGAGCCAGTTTTTAATAACAGAAGTAACATCTGGGGGACTCAGAGAGCCCCAGGATCGTGGGTCTGGCACAGAGAAGGGCTCACCCATATCAAGAAGTTTTCTCCTGTTGCCTAAGCCCAGCCACCTCCCGAGCCCCCTCTGCCTGCACAACGTGGCCACCCATCACCTCACAGTAGCCCTGCGGGCACGGGGGCACCGGCCAGGTAGCCAGCCCACCTACCCATGGGCCAGCTCCCCAGTTCCTGCACACACTCACTTTATTTCCATGTATGTGGCTTTCTGCAGCCAATGCCTTCTACTTTTTGAACCACAATGCAAAAATCGGAGTGTTTGGGAAGGGAGCCACATCCAACGTGCTTGGCACAAGCTTCCCAGGGTGACTTAAACTGTCCTCCTTGCCACAACCCACATACGATTTTGCTCCTTTTCCCTGGGAAAAGCCACTGCATTGACCTACCTTCTCTTTGCAGCCTTTAATTTCCAGAAAGCTGCTGCTAAATCGCTCCCTGCTGCCCTGAGCAGCAGTGGGGGAGATTAAAACAGGCTGCTCAAGTCCTCCACGGTCCCGGGGAAATCACAGCGCGTGGCTGTGGGACACTTGTGCCATTACTCAGGGCACCCACAGTCAAACTCAATGCATCTGATCTCCACCAGGCCACGGAGCGGGGAGGAGAGGCACAGCAACCCGCCCAAACGCGCTGGTGTGGAGATAAGGGAGATAACGCTGCCTCAGCAAAAACCGCAGATTAAAAAAAAAATATATCAAAGAGCAAGGAGCGCTGCTGAATCATCAGACACCAGGGAGTCTGGTGAATGTGAGGGCAGTAAACAGCTGGGGAGCGCGGGATACTTTTTCTCAAGAAAAACTCCTCAGGTAGATTTGCGTGGGCAGCTCTCTGCATTTGAAGAGAAGAGGAGAAGGAAATACTTTTTCCAGGCGAGCTCTTGGCATGCCCCAAATACGCCTTTTGAGTAGAATAGCACAAGAAAAGATAAACCTCAGTCCTTCGCAAATATGCTAGGCGTGTGCACGGACCGCACGGCAGAAAGCGCTGGGAGCGTTCCGGCAGGGCCTGGGAAGGATCAGCACAGCCCTGCACAGCACCGCACAGAGGCGGCTTTTGTTCCAGCGGCAGTTAGCGCATTCCTGTAGAGCCCCAGCCGAGAGAAGAGGCATCCCCTTGTCCCAGCCTCCATCCCCGCGCTCCCCCCCGAGACACCCAGGCCAGTGAGGGGGGATGATGGACGGCATCCCAAAAAGTAGTCTTGGGATGCTGCCTCTGCCAGCGGAACAACACTGGGAATACAAGGAGGACACGGCAGCAAAGCGTGGGGGGAGGGATTTAAAAGCTGAGCAGACGAGGTGCTTAGGGACGGGGTTTAGTGGTGGGATGGCAGGGTTAGGGGAACGGTTGGGCTTGGTGATCTTTCCCAACCTCAACGATTCTACAATCCACAGTTGTGCCAGGAAAGGAGGGGTGGCACAGGGGTCCGTAGGGAGGGGGCCCTCCCTAGCCAGCCCTTGGTGGGAGAGCCGGGCTCCTCTCGCCTACCTTGGGCCACCTGCAGTGAAGCCTCATATGTCAGCTGGTGGCCCAGTCCCCAGCCTCTCCCGTCCTGGTAGCGTCCACCTGGAGATACCCGGTAGGTGTCTAAGGAATAGATAGAGGTACCGGTCTCCTTCCAGTCACTATAAAGGAGTCCAGTGGGGTAGCACAGATAAGACATCCAGCTCTAAAGCAGCTAAATCAGAAATAATTCTTCCCTCTGTGCATTTAATGTCATGTAAGGCAGCACCTTCCCACCAGCACAGCACGCTGCTGTATTTGATGGTTGTAGGAGGTCCCAATCCTGCCATGCGCTCAGCACCTCTGTTTGGCGACAGACACAGCAGGACTCCCACTGTGCCCAGCAGAACCAGTCCCTGGTGTAAGTGGAGCTGCTTGCAGGGCTGAGATCAGGCACAGGGCCAGGGGTTTCCGAGCCGCTAACACAGTGCCCTGCCTCCAGACGCTGGAGAGGGATCGTCTGCAGAGCAGTTAGGAAACCCTGTGGAAAGCACGTAGAAATGTGCTTCAGAGTGGAAAACCTTATAAAGCCCAAACTCCTATTATAACCGAAGAGTCGCTGGTTAAAAAGATGCATATTTGGCTTCTACTTATTTGGAATATTACTCAAAAAGGGGGGGGGTGGTTCTTCCACTATGAGGTGCAAACCCCGTGCTGCTCTCCCCTCTGATGCACACACAGCCAAGCACCAAGCATGCCTCTGCCCCCTCGACCCACCCAAAAATGCAGGCACTGGAGGGCTCAGCATCCCTCTTTGCCCATGCCTCTTGGCAGCAGCCCTCCGGCAGACCAGAAGCACGAGTCCCACTTTTGACAGGGAAGAGACCTCTGTCTCCAGAGCAAAAGCACACCCACTTTGCATGGAAACAGCTTCTGCAGGGTGCTCAGATGCGCAGCATCAGCAGGGTCGGGGCACAGGCTCACAGCTGCACCCCGGCAGTCCCACCCGGTGCCCAGTGTCACCCCAGCTTCCAGCCACAGCCTCCTCCAGGGATGACTGTGGCACATCGCAGGCAAAATAAGAGAAAGCCAGAGGGTGTCAGCGAGGGCAGGGCCCTCAGTAGTGACCACAGAGATGCACCCTGGCTGTCCCTACCTGATTCCTGTGGCCCTTTGGCACAGAGAGAGGCTGAAAGGTCTCTGTCATCCCAAGGTGGCACTGAGGTCAACCTGGATACACAAGGGCATCACCTGGGCTGAGCCAAGTCATCCCCAACACTAATTTTTCATAGGAAGAATGAAAGCAGCCCCTGCACGCTGCCCAGCACACCTCTGCCATGGGGAGAGCCTTCTCCTGCCGGCACAGCAGCAGCCCTGAAATGTCACCCACGTTGCGAGCGGCTACACGGGAGCATGGCTTTAACACCGCTGGCTCTAACCCACCCTTACAGCCTTCACTGCACCGAAGCTTAACAACCACCATCACCACCAAGAAGCCAAAGGTTATTTCAAAGGGGTTTGGACCTTCCCAGGCTTTAGGACCTTGACAGGTCCCATGCAGCCACTGGTGCCTGGGGTTGTGGCTGTCACTCACAAGTGAATCCCACATGAGGCATAAGCAACACGATGACCTTAAAATGGTCATTGAGGAGGGAAGGTTGTCTGATACTGATGTATGGGAAGCAGAAGAATGAGGTTGTCCCCATAGGCATGTCTTGGGTATTGGCACAGTGGGTGACACCTAAAGGTAAGGTTGGGGATCCACGCTATATATATATATCTATATATATATATATGATCTCCATAGATATAGATATATATCCAGCTCCAGATGAATAGCTGGAGCTATTCAGTCATGTAACAACAGGATTTCCCTGTTTAGGGAAAAAATAAAATAAACTACCCTTAGAGGAAAGTGGCCTGTGATGGCCACAGCGCACACGTGCACGCCCCTCTTTGCACCCTCATTTTTCAGGTAGGTTCTTGTGCGCTCACAAAAAAGGAACTCAGCACCCAAGGCACAGCCTGGGGATGCAGGCTGGGATCCAGAATTCCATTCACACAGATCAGATCTGATTGTGCCATTGCTTTTGTCTAATTACGTTCTTGCTTTCCCTAATTCACTTACGCTCTACTTTGCCATCCATCCCGGGGCTGCAACTGCAGCAGGAAGCACCCTGGCGGGCAACAGGCTGCCTGCAATCAGTATCTGAATCGATGCTATTCAAAGCTGCCCATGGGCGTTGTACTGCCAGCAAGCAGATTTTTGTGTGAGCCCTTTCCAGCTGACTGAAATGCAAACGGGGGCTGAGACAAGCCCAGATGTAAGAGGAACCGAGTCCCAAAAGCTGTTGCAGATTCGGAAGCAGCTTGCTGAGGTCTGCAGATTTTGCACCAATAGTTTCTATCAAGAATGTGTTTAGCTCAAAGGTTATCAGTGGGCATCAGTCTGGGTCTCGGGGAGAGGAAAAGGCCCTAATAAGAATGGGCAGAGGTACCTTGGGTTCAGCCTTGCACCATCAGAGTCAATAGCAGGCTTTTTCAGCTAACTGCACCAGGGCTTTCTGGGGTGGCCTTTATGCAGCACAGTGAAAACACCTTTAAAAAGCCTCCACAGATAAATAAGCAGGGAAAAAACACAGAGAAAGAAGAAAGAAATCATGACCTTTCTTCTGACTTAAACCTTACATCTCCTCAGCACCCCACCCCCCCAAATAATTTTTGATGAAAACATTTTTTAATGGAATAATACTCACATTTAACTAGCTCTGATTTTTCTGTAGCTAATAACATTACGTGAAATGGCTGAATCAAATTATTTTCATCTCAGTAGGAAAGCAGCACAGTAGTAGCACACATGCCATCTATGGGATCAGTACCCCAAAACCAACAGAGAGCCCTCAGATAGAATGGGCTGGGGGGGATAATTGCAAGCTTATCTATTGGCATCAGCCTTGTAAAGTGATTTATTGGGATAATTGGAGACTGAGCCCCAGCATAAATCTCAGCCCCTGCTGCATGTCCCCAGGGCAGCACAGCCAGTGCAGTGACGCAGAGAGGAGGGCATGGCTTGCACCGAAGGTGCTGGCCCTGCCCAGGGACCTCACCCACATCGCCTTCGGGGACACCAACCCCGCCACTCCCAGCGAGGATCAGGCCATGGCCACGCACCAGGGTGGTGCAGGGCCTTGGCCAGTCCCCTCCAGGCACCCTGCCTGGGAGGGAAGCATCTAAATATTTTACCTTTAGTTCTTTACCCCTAAAACATGGTCTTGAGGCGTGGGCAGCATTATAAAAGTCTTAGTCATGCAGCATCTCAGGGAGACTCCCAGCTCGTACCACGAGTCCTCTGCTTCTTGAACCGTGTGCAAGTTGTCCCCGTTACCCCCATCCCTGGTGCTGCAGGGCAGGAGCACAGGAGATGCTGCATCCACCCCACAAAAGGCTGCAAGAAGATTAGGGTTGGGAATGCTGAATGTCTTTATTAAAGTTCTATTGCAGCATGCAAGCCAGGTAGGATTGCTCTGGAGAAGATTTCTGTCCTCGCAGGGTCGGATGGATGAAATACTTTCCTCTTACAGCTCATGGTGCTCAGGTGTCCCAAAGTCACAGGGCAGCCTCGCACAATGACAGGGCTTGGGGAAAGGACCGTTACAGGCTTCTACTGTCTGATACTGTGATAACAGGGCTTAGGGTAGTAACATCAACAACTGTCTACAAAAGGATTTGGTCCTGTCCCCACAGACAGGGCCCAGCTTTGTTACGAACTGGGGGTCATGAGAAATGATAGCATTTTCTGTGGTTGCTACCAAGAAACGCTCAGCATGGCTTCGTAGCTATTGCAAAGCAATGTGGGCAGCCCAGGGGCAAAGGCTCCCTCCCAAGCCGAGGTCAAGCACCACGTCCTGGCTGTGGGGTTAGGCAGGGGTACACCTCGAGGCGTGAGGAACCCCAGCTTTGGAGCCAAGGCTTACCTTGGAGGAGTCAGCTCGGTGCTGGCCTCTGCCTGCATTTCAGAGCTGGCAGAGCACAGGGAACACCAGTGAGCTGGTGCCTTTGCTTATTGTTGTTTCGACCGGCTTTTTATGAAGGTTAAAGACCAAGGCCCTACCGACCCTTTGGGCTGGGCAGTTGACATCTGAGGCCATATTCAGGAAGGCTGGAGGGCCAGCACCTGCAGGCAGTTGCCAAAACAAATCCTTATATTATCCAACAGTTTCCTCCCCTGAGATCTGATTCATGAAAGAGAAAATCAAAACAAAGAAGCCTTAGGTGTGGAGCAGCAGCCCTACACCAAAAAAAAAAAAATAAAAAGGCCCCACGAATTAGGCTGTAACACATAACACCTCTGGTTGTCTGCTTCATCACGTACATGTGATTAAAAACACGTGCATGGTGAAATGAGGGTTTCTGGAGGAAAATGAGTTTTACCAGCGGAAAGAGGAAACAGCGATGACAACAAAAATATAGCAAGGTAGGGGAGTCCCAGGGTGACTGCAGATTGAGCCCTGGTCCTCAGGGCTGCCCGCCCTGCTCAGCCAAGACTGCTGTGGCCACCTCTCCCATCGCACCCGCTCGCAGCGGCTCCCCCCAGCATCCACGCTCCAGCCCAGTGTATCCCCCGCCACGCAGCCTCTGTGGGAGCTCCCGGGCCATTTTCCACTGCCTGCACACACGAATGACTTCCTCGCACCTCTGCACTTGCAAAGAACCCCACACATACATCAAAGCAAGCTGCCTGCAAGAGCGAGGTGGTGAGACCGGCTGGGGTTCAAACGTCACGACAGCCGTACACCACCAGTTGGGAGATGCTTCCATTTCAGCAGAGGGATTATGGGACTAATGTATGAAGCATTGGTTCTTCTATAGTTCATGGCAACATCTTCTAAATGCTTTGTGCTAATGGTTTTAATCACTTGTTCTCCCGTACAGATGAAACCAAAACTGCACTGAGGCAAAAGCAAAAGTTTTTGCACTTCTAGATGGGATGCTGGACTCGCAGCAAGTTTGGGGCCAAGAAAACCGTCTTACTTCTGCATCTGCTTGCCCTTATCTGCTTGGAGGGCTACAACAGGATCGGGAGGAGTTGTCTACAGGCAGCACTGGCCACCACAACATGCCTTCCCTGCCCGCCAGCCAGGCCGGGCACAGAGCACAGTGCCAGGCACAGCGTCTCCATCCTGCACCAGTATAGGAGTTCCCCCCCCAGGATGGATTATTTGCAAACCTCTTGGCCATCAGACCAACCCATTTGCTTGACATAAAGAAGTGAGAGCGGGAACTGGAGCAGCACATTTGGGCGATACAGAAGGGAACTCCTCAGTGAATCACTTGCTGCTGTCCACGAAAATTCCCCCCACTGTCACTTATGTAATTAATGCCTCTCATCCCAAAGGTTCCCGAATTGCTTGAAAGATGCTGAATATAGCCCCTCTCCTGCAACAATCACACAGTGCTAAAGCACTGGCATGTCTGGGGAAGAAGCAGCAGATGTTCTAACGCTACAGGACACAGACAGCTGGGACCAAAATTACTAGGAAGATGTACAAGCATTTGGCCATAAAAATGGTCTTAACATCTCTATTCTTGAAAAAAAGCATCTTGGAATTTTTAAGGGTCACAAGGACTTTGATTTTATCTCATCTGAAAGACGGTACCTCCCCCTAGCTCCATGCCGAGGAACTGGTTCGGTAGTGGCTCTCAAAAGATCTGCCACTTGGAGCTCCCCTGAAGCATCTGGGAACTTCTCCAGACCCCCCCATACCATGCTGGGATATTTCCAGCTGACCCACTTGAAACTTTTTATAGGAAAGAAGAAAGAGAAACCAGATTAAAAGGTTTAGCGAAGCATCACGGGACAACAAGCCCTTAGATGCCACGAGTGAAGAGACACAAATAAGAAGGTGGGTCTCAACTTCTGAGGTTCTGTCCCTGTCCTTCAGTTCCTCTCTGTGCATCTACACTCCCCTTCCCCAGGTCATACAGGTCCTAAGCAAAAACAGAGCCCAAAAGTGATGGGACGGAAAGAAAAAGCACAGTTCGGAGAAGGTTGGATTTCTCCAGCACCAAGAATGGCCCCAGGAGCACAACTGGAAATCCCACAACACTGGAGACAACAATGTCCTTGCCTTCAGACTACTGGAGAGAGAGACTCTTTCCAAAATATAAACTGCAATTGAAAAGCATCGATATTTAATTTTAAAAAGTAGCTTTCACTTCCACCCCAGATCTTACCAAAGGCTCTGTCCACACAGATTTGCCCTTATGATCAAGCACCACACATTTGCATTCACCTTACATCCTCCACTCTCTCCAAGAGCTTTCATAGTGCTTGTTATTCGCTCCTCTTCTTTAAAAGCAGAAAAATCACACATGTGAAGATGAGTGTGGGTATACCGTAATTTATAGCAGCTGTAACAGTGCCATTACTGCAATCCAGGGGCTCAGCTTGCACGGACCCAGCCTTTGAAGGGCAATGAGGGGCTACCTGCAAGCTGCTGAGGGCACAGCCTGTACAGATTCAGGTTCTCCAAGAGAAAAGGAGTGGAGAGCACCCACCCTGTTCCCTGGGTGCATCCTGAAGAACCAGTATTTATTGACTAAATAAATTATTGTATCCCATGCATTATCCAGGTTTTCCAGCTGGAAGCCCAGTCAACCCTATACAGCGCATTGCTGTATGACCCAGCTATGCCGAGCAATAACCGTATTTCCTGAACGTTTAGCTGCTGTCTTTTCCATTTGATTGTCACCCAAATTTTCCACGTGCTCTCTGGTTTAGGGACCGATTTTAGACCGGTGGCCTCCACCCTGTGGTGGCATTCGTTAACAGAGGAGACCGGCGCAAAAGCAGGTTCATGTGGGAGCAAGCACTACCCGGCTAGGCTACTGCCAGTGGTGCTCAGGGAATGTAACCAAGGCCACAGCTGGAGGCAAATTACTGTCACAAGATCTCCACTGCAGACTTCTAGCTTTCTGTGGGAAGGAGATGCATGGCTTAGCAAGGCTGGGAATTATTTTTAGGTGAAAAGCCTGTGCAGAAACACACGAGACACACAGCGTCCTGCATTTCCCAGCAGACAACTTGCACCCTAATCTCTCGCCCCAGCTGGCCCTGGCCCCGTGCAGGATGCATGGATAAACCCTGTGCTGCCAGACATGAGGTTTCCCTCTGCCACACTTGCAGCAACAGGAACGGAGAGGCCAGGAGCAGCAAGAGCTCCCGGAGGTGTCCAGGGGTTTGAAGCCAGAAGGCACGCCGGAGCATCACCACTGCGGACCAGGGGGATCTACAGTCCTTCCCTCCTGAGCCTGGTCATCTCATGGTGCCGCACCTCTGGCAGCTTGAGAAACAGCAATTTGTGGGAATAAAATGAGGTCCCCAGGCTTGGATTTGTTCCAGGGATTTTTGGGGATGAAATCTGGGACATTTTTCACCCTTTTCAGGCCTTCTCACCAACCCTCCCAGCAATGTGGACATCTCACGAAGGTGGGCATGGCAGAACTTGGCTCAAAGGATGTAGAGCTGGGTACGCCTGGGCACAGCTCCTGTCCCAAGGCCAGTCTGGGTGTCCATCTCTCCCTCTCTGGCAGTCTACTCAAACTCAGAAACCTGGACAGAAATCTTTCCAGGTCAGAAAGATTTCTAGAAATTGAAAAAGTTTACTAGGATTAGGGATTTTTACCCCTTTGGAAAATGTCAACAATTCAAGTTCAGGGTTTTTTTGACTTCTTTCCAAAAGACACTACTAATTTAAATGCACGGGAACTCATGGGACTCAGCAAGGCATCCCACCACTCTTTGGAAGACATGACGCATGTTCCTATATTCCCCATTGCTATTTCCACCGATAGACCTCACTCCACATCCTCCCTCTTCCATCCAGGCTCTGCCTTACAGCATGCCTGCTGTCCATGCTCCAGCCCACCAAGGCCACCTTGAGATGGCGGGGGGCTCTCAGCCAGTGGGCTGGGGAGTCCCGAGCGCTCTGCATCGCCTTCCTGGAGCTGGTCTGCAACACACGAACACATGCATCTGCACATACCTCTGCGACGGACAAACACCAGCAAAGGGGAAGGGAAAGAGGGAGGCATCAGAAGCTCCATAGAAGTTGACACAAAGCATCCCACACAGGCAGGGGCTCCTTCTGCCCATAAATATCCTGCAGATGCAGTCAAATCTGGACCAGCAATGCCTCATACCCAGGGAAGCATGGCTGGAGAGCATCCACCCAGGAGTACCTCTGAGGGTCTCTGCTTATGTGACACTTGGAGTTTGGTCTGAAATGACTCAGTGGTCCAGATTTGTCTCACCTAACTTTAGGCACTTTGCTAGTAAGGAGATGTGGTTCCCTGGGGAGTTGGTGGTGAGAGAAGGGTCAAACATGGATGGAGAAGCACAGCCCCAACAGCCTTTGTTCCCTCCGCACACGTGCAGGCTCCTTGCCCTGCCACACACAGCCCTTCTCCTCATCCTCCGCTCCACCTATAAAGGAAAAGAAACATCCCTCCAGCAAAGTCAGGAGCTACGCTGTGGTTTTAATTTCACTGCAGGCTTTTTATAGCTTCCAGTGAAAAGCAGCCCTGTAAGGTGAGAAGGTCGGGGTAACGCGACCAGCGTGCTCAGCACCGCTGGGGCCAGCGGCAAACGCTGCCGAGAGCAGCCAAGCACAGAAACGCAAACCTGACATCAGCAAAGCAGGCTGGCATGGGGCCCCCAGCAGCCCCCAGCGCGATGCAGAGCCCACCGCCTGGAGGGAGAGTAGCTTCCTTCTTCCCACTCCGTTCCCGCTGGTGGGTCAGCCTTGCTCAGCAGAGGAGTGCAACTGCACACAGAGCCCCCATGACCTGTTCTGACACCGGGCGGGTGTTCGGCAGCTCCAGGATCAGGCACTCAAGTAGCTGTTCACAAGTATCAGGGCAGGATGCAGGGCCTCGTCCTTCATTTTAACACTGCAAAGCACTTTGAAGGAGCTGTTGGCTCCGCAAGTCTTTACATTGGATTGCAGAGAGCATATTTGTGCTTAAGTCAATATGAAGCTAATTGTTTGGGAAGGTAAATAATTCAGACCCCAGATTCTGTTCCCCTTAAGGCGAGGAAACTTTGGGGGGGGGGAAAGCCTGGAAAAAAAAAAGGTTATATCCAAGTTAGTTGTAATCTGAAAGCAAAACCATGGAGGCATGAGGTCAAAGCCCAAAGTGAGAAACAAACCGGACAGGGCCCTGCACACCAGAAACGCCACTCGGGAGCAGCCCGGGAGAGGAGCAGCGGGGAGGCTGCGGGGGGAGGCCACAGAACACCCGCCCGCCCGGGCTCTCCCACCCTCCCCTTCCTTACCAAAGTGCTCATTCACAACCTCTGCAGCCCAAACCGCCCCTGCTGCCGCAGCGACGAGTGCTTCAGGAAGTCTAAAAGGGTAACAGGAAAAACAGCAAAGGCTGTGCAGAGCCGCGCTCAGCAGCCAGGCACCCACGGCACCACCCACCGGCTCACTCTCTCGCCCTCCTGGATGTTTATGCAGCATCGCAAAATCCTATATAACCCAACAGGGCTTTGCTGGTTTCTGAAAAGTTTGTGTCGCAACAGAGCCTCATTCATCAAACATGGTGCTAATGAATTTTCCACTGAGCGAAACCAGGGACACTCTCGGGGACAGCTCCTGAAACAGAGCCTGTGTTCAGATCCAACTGCTGGCCAAAATTGGGTTCCTTGTTTCAGATCAGATTAAAAAAATAAACCAGAAAACCCCTACAACAACACCCAAGCGGGTCTTTCATCCCCAGCTTCAATCCCTTCCAAAGACCAAGTCATTTTTACCTGTCTCAGAGCGGAGCCACCTGAGACTTGCAGAGAGCCAAAGGGAAGGAAGATAAGTCACCCCACCAGTGATGGACACACCCCAGACCCACTTTCAGAAGGGGTTTAGGCACCAAGGAGCCTGGGTTTGAGATTTAGACACACATTTTTCTCTCAAATTAATACAAAGTGAGAGTCCAGAGTGTTTGATGCCAAAATCTCTTCACTGAAGCAGGACCTTGGGCAGGGCAAGGACAGAGGAGACACGTGGTAAGTCCATGCCATTTGCCAGTTTTCCTCCTCTGCTCACAGCCCGCGCCCCAGCCCACTGCTTCACTCAAACCCTGCCATTTAGCAGGTCACGGCAGGAAAACCAATCCCTCGTCGCACAAACCATGTTTCACAAGGAGATTGCATTTCAAAGAGAAAAACCTCCGGCATTTGGCTCCATGACCCAACGGTGAACGAACCGTGCGGGCTGGGTGCTCTCAGAGCCCCAGCCAGCCCAGCGGAGTGGGACGCATCCACACGCGCAGCCCAGCGTCCTCACCGCTGCTCCCCGCGGGAAGGCAGCTCAGCAGGACTTGCAAATATTTTGTGTTCAAGAAGAGTGAGCACTTGCCAGGAGTTCTCATGAAGGCTACGGCACGCTGGGATCAGTTCCCAGTTCTCGGTCCAAAATATCCCTTAACATTAATGCTCAAGGCATGCCACAAAAAAAACAATTATCTGCTGGGACTTGTGGCAGGGACTGACTCCCTGGGAGTGTTTTCCTGCCCATTTTTAGCCTCTGTATGATCAGAGCTATATTGCTCTATGAATATTCTGCTTTACCCCGCCTCTTAATGCAATGCCTGTTACATCTTTTAGGGGAAGCTGCACATAGATGTTTAATGACTACTTTTTCTAAAGGCCTGGGTTGCATTCTTGCAAGCTTTCCTCAGCTGGGTGTCACCCTTTTAGACATCAGATGCAAAAAAACCCACAAAAAAACAAAAACAAAGAAGCAAAAGCGACAGGAGGAAAGGCAGAGAGCTGGAGCCTGAAAGGCCCAGGAAACACCAACAACCTTACAAACCAACCAGCACTAGCAAAGTTTCTGCAAGTACATTGCTGTCATGCCTGGATGACAGCAGGGTAGGATGCTGCAAACAGGAGGGAAAGAGCCTCCTCTGAAATGTCGCCTTAATGGACAGAGGTTGCACATAGGGGAGATATTCAATTATCCTGGAGGGTCAGGGAAAAGCCCTGGGCAGGAGAGATTGGTCTGGATGCTGTTGGGATACCGACACCCTCGCCGACAGCAATGGGAAGCCCCTGGTTTGCCACAAAGGAAAGGAGTAGGCTGCACAACCCCATCTAAGATGACCTCAGTTGAATTATAAAAGAAGCTACACACAAGGGTGACCCCCGTCAGTCACCAGCCACGAGACCAGAGGGCCAACCCCAACAAGGGAAATGTTTAAAAAGCCACACAGTGGCTTTCGGCTGGGAGCTGGCAGAGCATCCTGCCCGGGGCGAAGTACCCATAGCCCCCAGGAGAACCCTGTCCCCAAGAAAAGCTGCATCAGCCCCGGGCAGTGGTGCACCCAAGGGATGGGGAGGGCAGGCGCGGTGGCTCGCCTGGAATTTGGGCAATGTGGCCATTAGTCTTAGAGGACTGAGTGGCTACAGGGAGGGGGAGGAAGAGTTTTCCAGGGCAAAAGTGCTTATTCATCACCAGAATTCATTTGGAAATTGTCCAAAACCCAGCTGTTTGAAGAAGTGAAACTTCTCCTCAGCACATCCCTCTTCTGACATAACTTTGAAGAAAGGTTTCTCCTCCCCACAGTGGGATCGGGGGCAGAAGTTGACAGGGGACTGTCCCTCCCAGGCAAGGCTCCTTCTCTGCTTCTTGGCTCTGCTTCATCAGAAAACTGGTACCAGTCACAGCCTGCCCTGCTGCCAGAAAAGAAACTGAGTTGTCGGGAAATATGGCAGCTGGGAAAAATCTCTTCCTGTGTAGTCCCCATCCTGGGGTGCAGTGCCCAGGGTGCGTGGCACACGGGGCATCTTAGCACCCAAAACATCACCGAGCTGCTCCCAGGAGCACGAGCAGAGGCTTGGGCGAGCCTCAGGGTGGTGGGATGGAGAAATCTGTATGAAAGCAAAAGAGAAAGAGTGAAAGACTGGCTGGGAGAGCAGCAGGAGAGAAGAGAATTCAGGGACGTGTCCAGGCAGGAGAGGGACCATAGCACAGTGTTAGGGGCTGTCCTGGAGAGTCCATTGCTGTACTCCTGCCTGTAGCAATAGGGGCACGTGTGGGAGAAACTGAGGCTTACAGGAGAAGCTGAGCTGTTACAATGAATTTAATGGCAGCTTTATGTATCGCAGACCTTTATGGGTGTTGCTCTGAAGTGATACAAGGTCTGACTCCCAGGTGCTCCTCGCATCCCAACCCTCACGCTGCCATCCTGCTGTTTGAACAGCGTTGGCCAGAGGAAAGAGCAGGCAGAGAGGGGAATGACAGCCCCCGCTTCACACCACCCATCTCAGCAAGGCTGGCTCCAGCAGCCCCGGAGCCCCATCCCACTGCGGGGGCAGCCGCACCCCGCAGGACCTGGGCTTCTTTCCACCCCTTGGAAAAAAATCCCCACAGCTGCAAACACAGTGCAAATGCTGGGAGATAAGCAGGTAGGAGAGGCACCGAGAGCTGCTGTGGCTGTCAGACGTGAGCATTTCCCATATGCGTTAACTTGGGGCGTCTTGGGGCACCGAAAGGAAACTTTGCATAGCTCCTGCCAGGCGTCTGACGGATAGCACAGCCTGCACGTCTTGACCTTTAAGACAGATCAAATAAAATGAGTTTCTTTTAGGGGGGGAAATAATAAGAGATAATGAAAAATCAAATATAGACATATTAAATATAATATAATAAATACAGGCAACTTAAACCTATTGCCTGGCCCCTTGTTGGTCCCAGGTAGCCATGCAGAGGCTGACCACTGAGCTGGCCTGGGGCTTAGTCCCACACCACCCTCCCACTGCCCAGGTCACTCCAGTCCCCGAGGCCACAGAAGTCCAGTGCTGCGAGTGCCTCCTCCAGTCCCCGTGTTTGCAAGTCTCAGGCTCTGAAAAGCTGAGCTCCAAGCGCAGGAGCTTGCCCTCGGGCCCAGCCCTCACCTGCTGCTGCTCTGAGCACCAGGAGATGCTGGCAGCCTTGAGAAATCAAGGGATCTCCCTTGCAGAGACACAGTTTGTCTCTGCTCTTCCATCTTTTATTTGACACCCCTCGGCCCTCATTATCTCTTTGCTTTCTTTAACAAGGTTAATTTACACCAGCCTAGGAGCAGGGAGCAACCAAGCTGCTTTCACAAGCCAAATGCAGTCAAGGAAGGGTTTAAACATATTTTTTTCTACCCTGTCCTTAACCGCAAGCTCTGGTTCTTCCTCCACCCACCTCTGGTCTTTTCTCAGTTTCACGAGGCCACAGCTGGGGTTACCGACTGCAACAGAGCCAAGATCTCAAGAGCATTAGCATGAGCAACTGTGGTGTCCCCAGCCTGGGACATCCCTAGTTCTCCACGACAACCAGCCAAGCAGACCCCAGCCCAGCCTGTGGGGCTGGGGGAGCTCAGCCTTAACGTAAACCAGGCTGCAGGGTCAGGCCCAAGGGGCTTTGACACAAAACCAAACACACCAGCCACAACCCCCTTGCTCTGGGCTCCACAGCAGGATGCTTTTAATGCTGGAGGGAGCCCACGGCACGGAGCACATCTGCTGCAGTGCAAACCGAGAGGCTGGCACGAAGCCAGAGGAGCTGTATCCAAAGGACCAAACCCATCATTTTAACCTCCTGTTTCAGAAGAATCGATCTGCCTCATTTGCAGGGCTGGAAGCAAAGGGTCTGGCCAAATTTTGGAGTGAAATTAACTTCTGCATGAAGACTCATTCTTCACTTACTTCAAATCCCACCTCTCAGTCCTTGGCTGGAGAAGCTGCTGCCAGCTCTGCCTGGCAGCCACAGGCCAGCCTGACAGCAGAGCGGAAGGCTGGATGGGAGTTGAGGGGTGCTCGGCAGCTTGGTAAACAGAGCTGCTGGTTAAAGCCAGCACAAAAGCAGGTGGGACCTAGAGCTGTTCTGTACGGCCAAGCTGAGCGTGAGCGCACCGGGAATGTCACTGGAGGAGTGATGGCCATCTGCCGTGAAGAGTGTCCCACTGAGCTTTGGCTTTAATGAAAACTGCTTTATTCCCTCTCAAAAACCCCAGATATTTAGGTCAAAAATTGCATTTTGTTGGATGTTATGTTCTTGTCCCAATACCACTCCAAATGCCCCAGAAATGAAGAGTTGGAAATGACACCCAGGACGTGAAAGCATGAATCTTCACCTACCCTACTGCAACGCTACGGGGAAAGCAGGGTTTGCATGGCTGCAAGCACCAAACTCACCATGAAGTCTCCCCACCCCGCTGGCTGGAGGCTCTCCAGGGGCCCACTCGGACCAGCCTGTCCAAGCAGGATGCATTTTTCCACACTAAGCTACAGCCAAAGCCCTGTGCAAAACGGAGCATCATACACCTGATCCCGCAAGCCTTTCCCATAACAACCAAGGCCAGTGATAACCTCTGCTCCCTGGGGAGCGGCAGGACCCCTGCTCCCTCCCACTCGCCAAGCGAAGGGCACTTCCCCATCACACCATTGTGCAGACAGGCAAAACCCCACAACCACTGTTACCTGGTTTCAGGGCCACCATTACAACAAGTCTTGCTAACTCCTGCATTACCCAGGGTCTATAGAGGCTCGCCCTACCATTTCTGCATCATACGCTATCAGATCCTCCAGGGAGGGGAGCTTCTAGCACAAGCGCTGACACACGCAGCCCCATCGCAAACTGCCCGGCTTTTCGGCAGCACCTTTCCCCATGCACCGCCCTTCGTCTAGACACAAGTGTGTGCAAAGCATCCCTGTTTATCCATTAGAGAGTGAATCAGCAAGTCTAGAGCCCTGCTCGCTATGGATTAGCTCTCCCTTGGAAAGGACAGCTCTTGTTATCGTCATCGTACTTTGCCATTAATCTGTCTGAAGGAGTCTGGCCAGCGGCCCAGAACGGCTGGGGTGGCCACAGAGAGTTTCTGTTCCCCGAGCATATTTTTCAGCTCCAACATGCTGAGCTCCCCACAGCTAATAGCAGAGACTGCTTCCAGCTCAGAGAGATCAATAATAATTTAATTGCTAGAGCATTTTCCAGGAAACGTTCTGATGGATCCTCGTGTGGTCAGAAGGAAAGCAGAGAGGAGTGACATGGTAAGCATCAGAGCAGGGCTTGCCTGGGCTGTCACCCTGCTATAAAGCACCCCAAATTCAGGTAAACCCCTCTGAGAGAAGAAATTCTCAGCCCAGGTCACGGCTAGCAGTGGCTGCTGCTGCCTGTGCCCACCGGCAGCAGCGCAGACCCACATGGTTCACCACCTTGGTGCAGAGATCCCTGCGCAGAGGCTCTGCTGCACCCACCCACATGGAGCTGGGAGCTCCCATGCACAGTTTATAACAAGTTTTGATGAATTTACTGAGCTTGTAGGGCAGGGCTATAGGTTGAGAGTGGCAATTCAATAACCCCCTGCCATGCCTTCAGACAGCAACTTCTAAGAAGGGCCTGGATGCCTTGCTACCTCTGCTGCATTTTGCAAGCAAGATCACCATTTACTCTTTTTAAAGCATTTCATAAGCTCTTGGAGGTCCAACATGGTCAAATAAACAGGAAAGAGCAGCCTTAGGGGAAGACCACGAAGGGGCAAAGCATCCTGCGCAGAAGGAACGTGATGAGCTCTTTTCTGCTCTGCAGCACCAAGTGTAGGATCTAACGGCAGACAGGCACATGTCTTATTTATAAACTCCCCAGTCTTCTGGCTGCCTTTAGCTGACATAATTTCTGTGGGTGGCTGGAATGCCATCTATCTACTGAGGCTGCTAAAAGGGAGCCCAGGATGCCAGCGCCAAGGGGGGAAACCTTTTGACGGCAGAACAGCTTTGGCAGAGTGGCCTTCCATGCACCCAAGAGGCTGGCAGGTCCTCGTGTGAGGTCTGGGCACAACCATCCCCCCCGCCCAAAGTAGGAGTCCTACAAGAATTGTCAACGCTGACTTCAAATCAAAAGACCTTTCCCAGCTGCTGCCTTTTGTGCCATCCTCCATCACGGCTCTGGCATCTCACTGGCGTTTAGGGAGTTGCGTTTGGAGAGCAACAGGTCTGATTCCTGCTCCTGATGACTGTAAAGAGTAATTTGTCATATATGAGAGGGGACCATGGGCTAAGATCTAACTGCCACCCCTCTTCTTTCCACATGTGCAGCCCCTGCTAGCCCCTGGCGCGTAGTCAGTGCAGCCAAGCAGAGAGCACAGAGATGGATGGGGAGAGGAAGGACTGCAATTCCCCACTAGGGCAGCTGGTCCCACCTCTGTGGGCAAGGACTGAGTGATCCTATGGCCTCCTCCTTCTCCACACTGGTGTTTTTAAGCTCCAAACCCATTCAGCAGGTGGTGCTCCAGTCCCCTCACAGCAGGTCCCAACTTCTGCCCACTGCAGGGAGCAAGGGGCTGGTACCTCCTCAGCCCCCGGCAGGCCCACCAGCACGCCCCATCCCGGAGGATGCTACTGCATCGTACTGAGGCAGTCTCTTCATCCCTAACCTTGCCACTACAGCAGAACCCATCTTCCCTGCTCCCAGCAGAGCAAACGTGAAGGGAAAGGGCTGTGGGGTAGGCTCTGCCCTGGGCAGCTGTATGTGCACTCCCTCTAAACAGGGCTTGCCACAAATCTTCAGCTGAACCTGCTCACACATGACCCTAATCAGAACTATTAGTTTTTTAAAAAAATAAAATACTAGAGTGGGAGCTTTCCCCTAAGCACAGACTGCAGTTCTGGACCAGACTCACAGCCAGTGCTCCTCCAGCTCAAACATTTCCTAGAGGCATTACTTATTTTCAACATTATTCTTCCTAAACAGATAATGCAGAGTCTCATATTGGCACAGCTCAATATCTAGGAGAAAGTCTAGCTTTCCTTCCCCAGGGCCATTGGGAAGAGGTCTTTTATTTATCTATTTAAAAACTGAAAATCTGTGGTCAAAACCAAACCAAAATCAGTTTGTGGTTTTCAGATTTCTAACAAGACTAACACCTTTAAGAAAGCATCTACTGTGCATTAAGAAAACTTTTTAAAAGCATCAAACAGTTTTATTTAGCTAGTAAGAAATTTCCATTATGGAAAAAGTGGAAAAAATCCATTGTTCAACCCAAATTGCACACCCAAAATTCCCCCTGCAGGGGTAAGGTTGGACTCAAAGAAGCAGATGCCACTCACTGAAAACCAGGACGAAAGGTGGCTACGCTTGGAGCTTTGTGAGAATGAGGTGTAGGGATTCACCCTCACATTTCGGCCAGGGAAATCCCATCCAGCCTTTAGGCTTTTCTCCTGTGCTTGCTGTGCTAACAAGCAGCTCAGCCAAGAGATGAAGACAGGGAAGACAGGGAGAGAGAAGAAACAGAAGAATGATCAGCCTGAGAAGACTGGGATTACAGCTTTGGGGCTCTCCTTCCCATGATCCCCACCCATGCCACCACATCCAGATGAGCCTTGAACCCAAATACAAGTGAGAACACAGCAAAAACCCCCTAGAACTGTTGGTTTCACTGGTATGGGTTTTGGGGTGGAACTACATTTCCAAGCTACCCCTCGGTACCCACAGACTGCAAATAACATCTGGGACCCACCCAGAGAGTTTTCCTGCACCCAGCGCGTGCAGCTCGATGCAGAGCTCAGGCCTGAGCGGTTCAGGAAATCCAAACAGCGCTGCCATACTAAACCTTGCCAGACTTTGCATCTGCAGGGGAGGAACCAAAATGCCATTGCTGATGCCATGGAGGCATTTGCTGCTAGGGCAGGGATGCACGGGCGAGGAAGGCAGCGCCAACCTCCGCGCTTGCAAGAAGCCTGCAGGCGCCGCGTGGGGAACCTGATGAGCTGGCACATAGCTAGGCAGTGCGAGACAAGCCGTAGGAATGGAGTTTATTGTTCCTCTCAAGCAGCTTGGAAAGAGGCCAGAGATCAGACCAAGGTTGGATGAAAAATAGTTTGAGGCAAGATCAAGATCTCTGGCCACGTTTTGGAGGCACACCCTTGGAGCGGCGTGTCATGGCGAGTACGACAGTGCATGCCGGGCTTTCAGCCCATTGCTCATCAGGGTTATTTTCCCTGACTTTAAGACTCTAAGGTGCAAAAGTTAAATGCCCCTGGATCCTGGGAGCCTGATCCTGCAAGGCACTGAGTACCATCCACCTGCAGACACTACCACAGCATCTAGACATTGTCAGCCCATGCATGTTTTTCATATCACAAGGACCTGGGACCTTTACTCCCACAGAAGTCAGCATTAACCCTCCACCCAGCTGCTGTTCAAAGTATCACAACCAATCCATAAATGCAAACATATAAACGCCAGCCACTGGGGCAAGCATCAGGCAACGAATCCCTTCAGGGCAGCATCTCTCTGCAGTTCAGGTTGCAAGACTGCAATGAAGAGCGTTGCCAGAAACAGCCAGTGCTTCTTGCAGAGTGGCAGCAGGGCAGTCGTCTTGAAAAATACAATTTTTGAAGAGCCACCACTGGCCGTCTGAAAATCTCTTTGGCTGCCACGTACACCTGACCCTCCGCTCCTGCTGAAACAGTGGAGAAAACAGTAGCTAAAAAGCTTTAACAACACATGATGGGGACCGAGGTCCCAAACTCCTTGCAAGCAAGATCAGACCCTGAGAGGTGGTTCTGGTAGCATTGCTGCGAAAAAAATCTCAAAGCCCTTTAAACTGTGTGTTAAAGGCCATTATCTAAATGCCATAGATGGGGAAACAGAGGTAAAGTGAAATGCAGTGATTTGGACCTTCAGCACCCAGCAAGGAGGGACCTGGTAAAGCAATCCCGATCAAAGTCCTCATTATGCTTCTGAGTTAATCACAAAATTGTGGCTCAGACACCCATGTGCTGCATCCACACCTTGGAGATGAGCCAGAACCACTTGCTGCAAGGGACCCAGCCCCTGAGCACCCTGAGATCTTTGTGGGTGCTTCACCTCTGGACTGGAAAACACTTCCAGCGCTGCGTTGTGCAATGGGGAGACGGAGGCTCCCCGCTGTGAGGAGGGCAAAGCTGCCCAGATCAGTCCTGAGCCTGAGTGCGCCAGGGTCCGAGGGGTAACGTGCTGGCTGAGCACTGTGCTGCAGTTGGTAGCGGATTCACAAAGAGAGCTTGTGTTTATGCACCGAGCTATAAATATTCCTTTTCAAAAAGGCATAACTGGAAAAATGTCTAAATGTCTATTTTTGCCTCCTCTGCTTCACCCACTCGAAACATTGACATCATACCAAGCTCCTACTGAGACGGAGTCATTCCCGAGACTGGAGCAGCACAACTGCACCCAGCATAAATGCTGGGGAAAGGAAAAAAACATCTTTGTAGCTTGGGAGAACAGACCGAGCAACACTTGGGGAGGGGGAATTCTTGCATGAAAATGGCAGTTTCCACTGCTCTTTGATTCCAATAAGAATGACTGAGCAAAACCCAAGTGCAGGCTGTCACAGCTTTGCCCTAGGCTAACCTGAGGTCTGATACTACTCCAAGAGGCTTCCAGGTACCCAGGTTCAACCTTCCCAGCCAAATAACAACCAGTTCTCTCCAATCTCCCCCTCAGTTTCATGTAAGCCCACAGAACTCACCCCAATCATAGAATCACAGAATTGTTTGGGTTGGAAAAGCCCTTTAAGATCATCAAACCCAACCATTCCCTTAACCCTGCCATACCACTGCTAAACCCTGGCCCTAAGCACCTCGTCTGCACGGCTTTTAAATCCCCCCAGGGACTCGACCCCTTCCCTGGGCAGCCCCTTCCAGTGCTTGACAGCCCTTGCGGGGAAGAAATTTTTCCCAATGTCCAACCTAAACCTCCCCTGGCACAACTTGAGGCCATTTCCCCTCATTCCATCACCCATTCCCTGGGAGCAGAGACTGACCCACCCCCAGCTCCCCTCCTGTCAGGCAGTTGTAGGGAGCGATAAGGGCTCCCCTCAGCCTCCTCTTCTCCAGGCTGAACACCCCCAGCTCCCCCAGCTGCTCCCCATCAGCCTTGGGCTCCAGACCCCTCACCAGCTCCATTGCCCTTCTCTGGACACGCTCCAGCCCCTCCATGTCCTTCTGGGAGTGAGGGGCCCAACCCTGAACCCAGCATTCGAGGGGCGGCCTCACCAGTGCCCAGGACAGGGGCACGGTCACTGCACTGCTCCTCCCTCCCCTACTTCTCACCCCAGGCTGCCTTTAAGGAAAGAAATCCACATCTTGGTGAGAATAAGGCACTCTGCAGCAGGCTGTGGCACCACACCTCTCACCACAGGCTTCATGAAGAGCCGCAAAAGATCAGAGAGCAGCAGGCACCAGCAGCCTTGGCATCTGCAGCATCTCCCCCCCACCCATGCGGAAGGGTGAGGACAGGTCGAGCACTGCCGGCAGCGTTCGGCACAAGCCCAGAGCTACTAACCCTAACTGCTGGCAGCAGCTCAGTGCCTCCAGGGCTCAAAGATGAGCAGTTGCAGGGGGTAACGGCAGCGAGCGCTTCCCCGCCTGGAGCGGCTGCTGGCACAGGCAGCTGCATGCTGACAAATGAGTCAAGTGGTGAACGCAGACACAAAATTATTCAGAAATGCTATTTCGGAAACACCTTGGTGTTTGCTGGGCAGCTCTTAGTTCTGCTCATGACCAACTCTCATTTCTACCTGCTGTGCTCACGATCGTGGTAATGCACTCGGAGGTGAAAGGTTCTCAGCAACAAATCCTTCCACAAAAAGCTCCACTTACAAGGTTAAAATACCGGGCTAGAGGCACGGAGACACCCCACAGACCTGATCTAGGGACCAGACCACAGCACCCTGCCAGAATGGGCACCATGTGCTGCTGGGGTTTGTCCCCTTTGGGCCACACCGTCCGGTCTGTGTGAATTGCAGCAAGGGCAGGCATCTCATCCAGAGACACATCTCTAATGGTACAGCAACACATGGGTGATGTGCCCCAGGGAACAGCTCTGGAGCACAGGAACTACCCCCAAACCTTCAGCAGCTTTGCATCCAGTCCATCCATCAGCCATGTTCCCAAAGCAAGACTAAAAGCCTCACCAGGGTCCCCGAGCCACAATGGCTACCATTCTCCCCAGCCTTCTCTCCCCGCTCCTGGGTGCTGGCATATATATGACTACACTCACTCCTACAGGAAATCAATTCGTATTTTGCTTAACTAAGGCAGTCAGCACCTGGCTTATATCTATTTAATGACCTGAGCATCTGGTTTCAATACAGCAGGCAAAGAACAACCACAGCATAATAAAAGTCATTTAGAGCTGCAATTAGCTCTAGGCCCCCAGTTGTACATTATAATAACAAATGAGGTGCTGCTACATCTGTTGACAGATGCAGGGGGGGATCAGTTCCACCCCAGCCCCAAGAGACACCCTACATCTCCTCCGTCCGATGATCCCCGATGATCCCCCATGCCGCACCCAATGTTACGCTGCTGCCCTGCACGTGGGCAGGGAACCCTGCAGCTCTGCCTGCACCACCCAGCAAACTTTTTCCTACCCAGTTTGCCGGCACCAGGCTACAGACCAAGGGCAGGGCCCAGAACCCTGTTAATTTATGGGGTTTGCCCTCGCCAGGTGCACACCTGGAGTACAGAGCTCACCAATGTGGTGAGCCCTCTTGGTATCCCCAATGGCACCTACACCCTCTCCGTTGCAGGCTGGGGCTCACCGATGCAATGCACTGCTGTGCCTTGGGGCTCCAGAATAACAGCAATTGATTTCAGCTGGAGCCAAACAGAGCCCTCGAAGTATTTTATTAATGCTAGTGAGTAGTACAAGCCGAAACACGGAATTACCGTCCTGTGAATTTGCAGCTCTGTGAGGTCACTGAGGATAAAAGGGACCTCACAGAGCTGCAAATTCAGTTTCCCATAAAATGAAGTTACCAAAAAACTCATTTTAAGAATTACCAAAGCCAGCATGTTTACTTGTGGGGTTTTTGGGGTTTTTTTTTTGGGTTCCCCGCGCACCCCCCTTTTATTGCTTTTTACAACACTTGGTTTTGCCCATTTGCAGCACCTCAACCTTCCCGAAAGACATGATGTGTTTTCAACTATTTTTAATGATAAAAAAATCATTCAGCTTCTTGAAACTTCTACACCTCTGGCCATTTTGCCATGGAAAGCTGTACTGCCACAATGTTTTCAAGGCAGCTTTAACGTGCCTGAACTTCAATGCACGTGCACAATCCAATCCAACTACATATTACTGTCCCTGCTGCAGAGAGAGGGAAGCTGAGCCAAAAAAACCCCACCAGCTAATGTATCCAGTGAGGAAAAGAGGAGAGCAAGGAGCAGCCCACAAAGCCTCCACCAGTCCTCAACCTGCCCATGGGACAGGGTTCCCCACCAGCAAAGCTGCTGTTGCAGGGACGCCCCGGGAACGCCTTCCCACGGTGAACTCAACACACCCGAGCACATGCGCAAACACTTGTGCACGCAATAGAAAAACAAAAATGCTTTCTCAGTCACCTCAGCTACCACTTCTGGCTCCTGAGGGATGATTTCAGTCTTTTTCTGTACCATTTCTCACCACAGAGCTGCCTGTAAATAACTCTGGTCTTTCACCTGCAGAACAAGGCAACTGTTCCCCAAGGGAGGAGGTGTAATAGCGAAAATGGTTTAACACAGAGGCATGAACAAGATCGCAGCCCTGGTAAAGTCCTTGCACCACCAGGAGAAGGAAGGTGGGTGTTTTTCTTCTCACCATCCCCGAGCTGTGCAAGCACGTACAGCTCACACCCACTTCAGCATCCCCTGCGCGGGCATCACTAGGCTACAGAGAACCTGGAGAGAAACCACTGCCTTACCCCCCACTTTGCTGGGAATATGCAATCGCAGAGCAAAGCAGGGACCCCGAGAAGCTTGGGCGGTGCTTCACAGGACATCTTACACCTCTTCCACTTGCTTCAGTGCTCCCACACAACACCATCTTAGTGTCAATGACACAACTACGTACGTTGATGCTGTTAAATGGAAGCCATCAACCCCCCTTACAGCTGGTGCCACCCCCCGCACAGGCAGCTGGATACCAAGGGGGTGCAGGGGGACAACACCCACAACCACCCAGCCACCATCAAAGAAGAGCCAGCCCCAGCTGGGGCTCCCAACTATTTCTGTAGTCATCGCATCAGCAAGGAGGTAAGCACATGACATCACCGCATCCCTTTTCCAGTATCCCTCATAACAAACAGGAAAAAAAGTCAGAGGGGAGAGCTGGAAACTAAGGCTTATTTATTTCTTCCCAGTTTGTTGGCTTGTGACCAAAGCCGCAGGTCGGCAGGCGAGAGGCGCTGCTGAACACAGGGCTCGGGACGCGCTGCCTCTGTGCGTGCACAGGCACCAGGGTTGCACATAACCCGGGGCTCGAAATAAGCCAGGGAACAAATTTATTTATACACGGACAGAAAGCAGTAATTTCTCTTTTGTTGCATTTTCTAATTCTTTTTTTTTCCCTGCAGAGGCCCAACGCTGTTTCCCAAAGCATTCAGCTGACGAGTGGCCCTGGCCCCCATCTCAGCCAAAATCACATGAGCTGACAGCAGCAGTTGGGAACAGCACATTAGACACAGCAGCAAATACTCCTGATGATTAGATAAGTTGTTTATAACTTCAGTAGAGTTTTCCAGGGCAATTGGCTTCCTCAAGCAAATTTAACTTTGATGGAAAAAAAATTGACAATTTTTTTTTCCACCATCACAAGGAAAATGCTGTTTCAAATGCATTAAATGTTGAAATGATCTGACAGCAATTCAGTCCCTGCAGAAGTGGAATGTGAAATTAGAAGGGATCGCCCCTGCAGGAAGGGGTGTCTTTTGCCGTCTTCGTGATAGAAATTCCCAACCACATCCACCAGAGTTACAGACTCCAGAGAGAAACGTGAGGGCACACATCCCCAGCAGCGCCCTACCAGCAGGCAAGCACACTGGGGTACCAGTACCCACGGCTAAACGGGGCACCCTCCGTCCCACCTCTCCAGAACCTCCTGCTCCCTTTTAGGTACTCTCCATGCCAGTGCTTAGGATGGAGGAGCCACATCCCAGGTATGCAGGCTGGCATAACCTTTAATGGAGTAGTCACTCCACATTTTGCCCAGTTTGAACCCTGCCTTGCTCGATGCACAGAGTGGCCCTTTTGTAACAGAGATGAACCCAGGCAAAGGTGCCTGCAGGCTCCATTGCACAAGTTAGAAGGTCTGAATGAAGGAATGTGGCCTTTGATGGTCCTAGAAACCTGGATTCTACCTCTGTAGCCAAAGAATAGAATCATAGAATCGTTTAGGTTGGAAAACACCTTTAAGATCATCAAGTTCAACTGTTACCCTAACCCTGCCATCCCACCACCTCATCTACCTTAGTACCTCATCTACCCTTCTTTTAAATACCTCCAGGGATGGGGACTTGACCACTTCCCTGGGTAGCCCATTCCAGTGCTTGACAGCCCTTGTGGGGAAGAAATTTTTCCTAATGTCTAACCTAAACCTGCCCTGGCACAACTTCAGACCATTTCCCCTCGTCCTATTGTCCGTTACCAGGGAGAAGAGGCTGACCCCCACCTCACTATAGCCTCCTTTCAGGTAGTTGTAGAGGGCAATAAGGTCTCCCCTCAGCCTCCTCTTCTCCAGACTAAACAATAATGAGGCAATGCCTTGGCAAGTGGTTGTAAAAAAAATCTAGCAATATTCCTCAGCACGTAGGGTCTGAGCTGGCACACACCAGTGGCTGGAGACCCAGCAATTTTGACTTTACCATCTCTGCTATCTGTAGAAGTGAGAAAGAAGTAGAACTCAGCCACCAGCTTACTGTTCATCTTTTCTGCTGCACTGCTTTCCTTTTAATTGACTTGTGTGCATGGAAGCGTTGCATGCATGGATACGTACAGATACATACAGAGTCCAGTAAACATGACCTGAGCAGACCTCACACCCTAAGGACAGACAGGCCAGGGGGAAAGGGATAAAAGTGCAAGCAAACATTCATTGTAAACTCCTCTCCCTTCCAGTCCATGCTCCTCCAGCAACATCCTGCTTCAAGGAGAGGGGATGCTGGTTCTCCCTGCACTTCTCCAGTCACCCAACATCTCGAGCAGGTGCAGGGGCACAGTGAGTCCCCAGAGGCCATTACCCTCAGCCAAATCCCCACAATGGCTGCTGTTGCTCAGCACCAATGCCAGCAGGGTCACAAGACGCAGGAGAGCGGAGAACTGGGCCCTGTGTGTGCCAGGCTGCGTGGGCGTGCAGGCATCCGCATCCCCGACCCGTGCCTCTGCGCTGCACCCTCGCTGGGGCATTTCCAAGAAGCAAAGAAGCAAACAGCTAGCAAGGCACATGAAGCAAGTTCACTAGGAAGAGGTTATGGTTTTCTCCAGACCTGAGAGCAGGCAAGCACAAAATGCAACACCACCACCCCTTTTGTGCTTGTCTGCTTTCACTCAAACAGGGCTTTTAGGAAAAGAGTCAAAAAAGTTAAATGCTATTGCATTTGTAGTTTAATGCACTCTGGAAAACACTTGAGAGCATCTTTTCTTCGTTTCTAGCTGTGGACAGATCATTTCTTGTTGCTGGAATGTGCCAGGGAACTACTTGGTAGCACACGCAAGGGAGGTTTTCTTGCAAAAATAACCCTATTGCAGATGCTGGGTGATGACAAACTGTTCTCAGACATGGACGTTCCCACAGAGTCCTTCCCAGTCCTGGGGGTGCTGCTACCTCTGCTCAGCTTTGACAGCACTTGGGTTTCCTCCACAAAACCAGCTTCTTGAGGCTCTCTGTTTGGCTCGGTCTCTGCTGGGAGGTTGGATGCAGCCTTTCTCCTCTCATCCTGCTCAACCAACATCTTGACCACAGGGGCCGTGTGAGTGGTGTAGGCAGGCTGTGGGCGGTAGCACTGGATGAGGTGGCCAGGCAGACCCATGGTGGCCGAGGGCAGGGCATACTCTGGAACCCAAGAAACAGACACCGTGAGAGCACAGCCGGTTACCTCCTGGCTTCTTCCCTCTCTGGGAAGGGTTAGAAAGAAAGACACCGTCGGTGACATCAAGGATGCTCCTTGGAGCCAAAGACCATGGCTGGGATCAATGATGGCTTTGCTATGGCCACAGAGGGCCAGGCAGCACCAAGGGGCAGCAGTGCCATACCAGGCAGCTACTCTGCACCAAGATTCAAATAACCCATGCAAGAAATACAGGTGATGTCCATCACTTCCAGCCTTTGTGCCTTTATTTCTATACTTAAGCACAGGATGCAATTGCATTGACCAAGAAGGAGCTGCAGAAGGTCAGTATTACACTGAGAAGCACAAAAAAGGGGAGGGGAACCAAAATCAGCAGTTCTCATTTCTAGAGCACTGACCAATGGCCAAGACAGCACATGGCAGGTACAAGGCCACAGTGAAGATCTTTCCAGTCTCAGCTTTCTGCCCAAAACCTGTTAAAATCACTCAAGTCTTGAACCTCAAACAAAGCCACCAGGTTGATAGAAATGGCTGGAGGGATTAGACTGAACCTACTTGGGAAGGCGTCTGTCCAAGGGAAACTTCAAAGCAGAAAAATCAAAGAAAAAAAAAATCATGCAGAACAGAAAGATGCATTCAAATAGATCTTGGAAAAATCAGATCATTGGTATTTTTAGATACAAGGCTGTTCATAAAATCAGCTTGTTTTCACTTAAATGTCATTAGTCCTTTAAGGGTTACATAGCACAGAGTTTTCCGACTCAAATATTTTACTTTTCACTATCTTTTCCTAGTACAACAGTTAATGTGATTATGACTAGGTAGTCCAAGTAGTAAAACACAATCTTGCTCAGCACAAAGACTGAGGATAAGATGGTAGGAAAGCCCTACTGATAAAGGCTCCCCTGGAGGTCCATCGCTGTCAAAGGGACAAACTTCACAGCAAGAAGGGAAGGAAGGACAGAGATGGAGCAACCACACTGCAACCAGGCTTTTGCTTGAGACATCCATACTTCAAGTTTGGTAGAGTCCCCCATGCTTGGGGGACACCACAGTCCTAAGGAGAGGAAGCGAGGTGACTCCGTGGCCCTCAAAACAGGCAAGGACAAGAAATGGCTGCTCTGGAGGGCAGCAGAGGCAGAACATGGTCCTATTAAAGACCAAGGCTATTTGGTTTACAGATGTGGAAAGCTCAATCCACAGCATTACGCTAAATCTTATTCCTCAGATGCTTTATGAACCATTGCACACATGAAGAAGCCAATAAGCACTTGTCCCCTCCATAGCCCTGTTCACCAGGTGACCCTGGAGGGCACGGCAGCCCTTGGTCACCCCTCCCCAAGCTCGGCCAAGCCCGGAGCACAGAGGAGGGGGAGGCAGGATGCTTCAGGTGGGATTTACAAACATCACAGACACCTCCCTGTTCCGAAACCAGTCAGGTGTAGGGGGAAAGCCTGGCCCTTACCTCTCCTTGTGCACCATTTTCTTTTCTTTTTCAAATTGGGAATAATTCTGCCTCTTCTCTCCTCCTCTCTCCTACAGAGGGTCAGTTCTTTGTGACTGAGCTGTAATGCATATGAGGGAAACACCCAGAACAAAAACACACCAGGGTTTGTTAGGGCTCTGACATTCCACTGGGATAGCCAGGGTTCTCATCAGAAAAGTGTGCCAACTTTGGGTGTTTGGAGATGGGGACACACAGGGACAGAGCCACATGTATCTCTCACAAGGCTCACCAGCTCCTGGTGGAAATCCAAAACAAAAAGCTCGGAGCTCTGAGTTAGAGTTTTAGAGAAATTAGGGCATTTACAGAAATATGCTGCTTCTGCTAAAGTTGTAGGGACAGGAGGAGGGAGGGAAAGTGCATTTCTAGCGGCTTCTGCATGGAGCTGCATCCCGCAGCCTCTCAAGCCCAGGAACCTACACCATGGCCACTGCTCCTGCAGCCGCAATTGGTGCCAGACAGGCTCCAGGTGTGCAAAGCATCAGGAATTTGCTTTTACATAAACTGTGCTCCTGCTCCCGCTGCAGGAACGTGGCTGGCACCCAGCTCTGCCCTCCCCTGCCCAGCCCCTCCGTGCTCCCAGCTATAACCCAGCACCCCTGCTGCTGACAAGAGCTGGTTTGCATTGCATCCCAAGGGTGGGTGTTGGGGTTTTGCTCGCTTCCCCTGTGTGAACCGTGCTCTCTAGAAACAGCCAGCAAGGGACACGCCAGCAGATCCAGCCAGGACAACCCCACCAAGCGTTAGCTGACAGCCTGGTCAGCAGCGCGTGGGGACGATCAGCCAACAGGCAGCCCAGGCTCTTCCCAAAGTTTATAAATAGAAACAGCCTGACATGTTTTCAGGGAAAAAAAAAAAAATTTCCATACCAAAAAAGCTTCACTGCAATCACATTGCCGTAAGGTTATGCTGTTCCATACCTATGCTATATACACTCAGCTTTATGATTAGGGAAAAGCCAAACCAAAAAAAGTCTTGTTTTAAATTATAAGCTTTTAGAGTGGCACACACTGTGCTTAAACAAAATATTTTGACAAGCTGAGATAGTCCCTGTCTCTTCAAATGCCTGTTCTGACTCACTATTTGGAGTTTTTAACCCGTGTTGCAGAACTGTTTTACAATTTAGCTCATCAGGCTAACACGCAGCAAAAAACCATTACAAGAGGGTTAAAAAAAATTTCTTAAAGGACAATTCAACTATTTGCCAAGTGTTTCTGATGACTAGGGAATTCTGGCTCGGCCTGTGCTCCGGGGGGGACAGCACAGCACCCCCAGCCTTGGCAGAAGGAAGCAGCACGCTGGGAGCTCTGAGCAGCAACTGCACTGGACATGTTGGCACGATGGCGAGCGTGCATACGTGCAAGCTGAAGGGCTGCAGTCTGGTGGATAAAACAGCAGGAATCAGGCACCAAGCACCACTAACAAGGCACAAAAAGAGCTGATCCAGAGCCCTTCTCCCCACTTTTATAGGCTGTAGCTCAGGTCTTTGTGAAGCACATAAATACACCGAGTGCAACCCGGGCACCCAGCCACCACATGGGGCTGAGCTGTAAATTTAATCCAGCAGTAACAAAGCCCACGGAAAGAATGCCATGCGCCCCAGAGGCACAGCGAGACCTCGATGCCTGTTCCCCGGGCCAGACCCAAACAACTGCAAGATGGGTGCTAGGGGGTCGGGGAGGGCCACAGGCAAACCAGCAGCCCCAGCTCCTAACAAAGTAAACACAAGCTTAACGCGGGCGAGGACCATGCTGTATGGAGATGGTGAGCTCGGTCTGCATACAGCCACGAAACAGAGCGTGCTATGTGTTTTGCAGAGCAAACAAAAAGATCTGAGTCCCCTGCCCAATCAATTGTGCAATAAGAAGGCAAGGAATGAGTACAATGAGGTGGTGGAATAGGGAAGGACGAGGGTTACGGTGCCGAGATGTGGCTCCAGCCTGCACCTCTCACTCGCACGCCTGGTGTTTTTGTTGGAACATTCACCTTTGCTGCCCCAAGCCAGCTGTTCCCAGCTCAAAGAGTTTCTGGTGTGAAGAGGCTAGCTAAGCTCACGTGTTAGGGGCAGGAGGACATGCACACGTGCTAGGCATGTGCGTGTCCCCTAATATTTCTGTGTTTGCACAGTATTATCCTGATCCTGGGTAAATACCGCTGCTTATGTGGCATTCGTGTAGGCTGGGGCCTTGGGCTCAGCTGTGTTGCTTAATTGCTACAGCATCACCTCACAGGGCAATAAAATACAAGGGGTTTAGAATTTCCTAAATGGTGATAAAAAAAGCGGCATGATGGACAGCATCCCCAGTTTGGATATTTGATGAGGTTGGGATGTTTGGTGACAGGATAAAGTTTGAGTACCCACCAGGTGAATTTTCCTGTGTGGTTGTGGGGGCTTGGGTGCAAAGAAGCTCAGAAAAGGCCACAAGATCTGCCTTCCAGGTCACCCACGTTGGGGTGCTGAGACAGAGGCCAATGCAAATCCCAGACATTCCTCCTCTGACCTTATCTCTAGCCCTTCCCAAACCAGCAATGACTGGAGAAGCCCCAGGCGGAGGAGACACAAACGTTACCCTGACCACAGCGCCTGGATCCACCAGCTTTTCCCACACTACGTCCCTGTGGAGGCCACCACAGGAGGGACTCCTTCATACCAAATTCACACCAACCACACGACAGGAGACAGCCAGATGCCACGACAGCACTGGGAGCTGAAGATGGGAATGCAAAGCACTGGAGAGAAGATGCCAAGGGAAAGCCCGGAGCTGACATCTCAGAGCAAAATGAGATGGGATCATCAGCCACCATTTGTTATTTACAGCTTGTGCTTGGCTACTGGCCTGGAAGTGATTTCAGAGCCCAGGGAAAAAAGGCTCAGCAACATCCCCGGGAATCCTCTACGCAGATCAGCTCCTTCACTTCATAAGCGCCTGCTTGCAAAACCCATCTCTAGGATCGTTCTGGTAAAGGCTTTCCAGAGCAGAACTGGGTCAACTTCCACCGCAGCGACAGGATCGTTGCCTGCCATGGCCTCTGCCTGGGGTTTATCTGAAGCTGTCCACACCGAGATATCGGCTCCTGAACCACTCCAGCGGGAAGTGCTCCAACACACTCCCTTCTCCTGTTGCAATGCCAGCTGGGGATTGCACCAGCACGCACCAGCACATGGGGAACACCGTGGTGGGATTTTCACATTTCCTCCAGACTGAAGTTTCCAGGGACAAACCTGACCCTAACACACTGTGCCATGATAACACAGCATCAGGTCCGGCTTGCCACGCACCACCCAAAGCAGCCAAGACAAGGCACACGTCTTCCTTGCCCATTATCACAGGCCCAGCTGCCCGGCTGCCTGCAGACCAACCACTGGAAAACATGGTTCCTCATGGAAAGTACAACCACCAGCCTGGCAAGGAGCTTGCAGCCATGAGCACCAGGACTTCCCCCCACCAAAACCATGCATTCCCCATCCCATCTCTGCTTCTACCTCATGTTCTTCACCACCTGCTCCTGCTGTGCACCATTGGCAGAAGACACACCACAAGAAGGAGAACATCTATATGAGGTTTAACAAGGCCAAGTGCCGGGTCCTGCACTGGGGTCACAACAACCCCACGCAACTCTACAGGCGTGGGGAAGAGTGGCTGGAAAGCTGCCCGGCAGAAAAGGACCTGGGGGTGTTGGTCGACAGGCGGCTGAATAGGAGCCAGCAGTGTGCCCAGGTGGCCAAGAGGGCCAACAGCATCCTGGCTTGTATCAGGACTGGTGTGGCCAGCAGGAGCAGGGCAGTGACTGTGCCCCTGTCCTGGGCACTGGTGAGGCCGCCCCTCGAATGCTGGGTTCAGGGTTGGGCCCCTCACTCCCAGAAGGACATGGAGGGGCTGGAGCGTGTCCAGAGAAGGGCAATGGAGCTGGTGAGGGGTCTGGAGCCCAAGGCTGATGGGGAGCGGCTAGGGGAGCTGGGGGTGTTCAGCCTGGAGAAGAGGAGGCTGAGGGGAGCCCTTATCACTACCTACAACTGCCTGACAGGAGGGGGGAGCCGGGGGAAGGTGTCTGCCTCCACTCCCAGGGAACGGGTGATGGGACAAGGGGAAATGGCCTCAAGTTGTGCCAGGGCAGGTTTAGGTTGGACACTGGGAAAAATTCCTTCCCCGCAAGGGCTGTCAAGCACTGGAAGGGGCTGCCCAGGGCAGGGGTTCAAGTCCCCATCCCTGGGGGTATTTAAAAACTGGGCAGACGAGGTGCTTAGGGCCAGGGTTTAGCAGTGGTATGGCAGGGTTAAGGGAATGGTTGGGCTTGATGATCTTAAAGGTCTTTTCCAACCCAAACGATTCTCTACGATTCTAAACAGTGGTTAGGCTGCGCAAGCCTCTCTGTCCACATCCCGCCCTGTGCTTTTGTCGGGTCTCCAACTCAGCACACGCCTGGGTACGCCTGTTCCCTTCCCCAGCATAAGCAGCCAATGCCAAATATAAAAGACAGAACCTGACTGAAGCAGCAAGATCAGAACATGGCTAAAACTAAAAATTATGAGACCAAGGGCATCGGAGTACCTCACCCGCTCAGGTGCAACTAACTATAAAGCCAGCTCAGTATTGCCTTTCATTTGGGAGAGCTGAGAGCTCCTGAGATGAGAGCCAGGCCCCTACAGCACACAGATATTTCTGAAAAATTCCATTTTGCAGTGTTGAACTTTATGCGTCTTTGCTAAAAGTGCCAGCCCTGGAATATAAGGCCAAAAAAATCTCCCACCTGGAAGCTTTCCAAAAAGGGCCTTGAAGGATGTAATATCTAGAATGGGACTGTAAAAAACACACTGTGTTAGCTTAACTTTTTCCTCCTGAAAAAAACCTCATCCAACCCCAAAATCCCCCATTGACTTCAGTAGGAGTGAATGTTTTTGAAAACCCCATCCACAAAAGCAGCATTGACCAAAGTTTATTTTTTCTTAGAATGGTATCTAAGCAGAATAATTCAGGAGATTGACTTAACCCCCTTGAGCAACGGGCAGCCCCCCAGCCCTGCTCACCCAGCCTGGCAGGCGGCAGCAGCCCGTGAGCAGCTACGTGGCACAAAGGTGCCCGTCCTGCTCGTGGGGTGGGCTGTGCAGAGCTGCTAGGTGCCTTTGGGGTGGGGGCCAAGCACCACGCCTGCTATTCAAGGTGAGTAAAGACCTGCTGACCTCAGTAACAGGTAAGGTTAACCCGTTTGGGCTTGCAAGGCAAACGCAGCTTCAGATCAGATTGCAGCTTCCCAACTTCATACCCAACCAGACTTTCAGCTTGGTGTCAAGTGGATTTTATCTGAGGATAGCCCTAGGTTCAAGACAGATGTATATCCAGTCTGCATTTTATGAGGATGCTGATTTTATACCTGTGACCATTCTTCCTGGAAATTTATTGTCTGGCAGACCTTTGCAAACCCCTCAACATTAAAACCTCTCCAACCTGCTCTGGAGAGTCAGCCAGGCCACTCCACAGGGGTACTCCAGTCTTAATCTTTGGAAATCCTCCTAAGCTTTACCAGCACCAGGGAGTTTAAGATCCAGAGATCTGTTTCCATTCTTCTCCTCAAAGACCCAGCCCCAGCATCCACACACCATGTACATATGGCTACGGCTGCAGCTATTTTTCATATCCTTCAGGTTACTGCAGAGGGAATTCACTGCACAGCATCCTCCAGACCCTCCAGGTCAACTTGTGACCAGGCTTGAAATGCTTACAAAAAAAACCCCAAAAAACCCCATGTGGACAGGCTGGAGGGGATCAAGAGCAGGGCCACCAAGATGATCCAAAGGCTGGGAAGCCTCTCTTAGCCGTATGAGGACAGACTGAGAGAGCTGGGTTTGTCCAGCCTAGAGAAAAGGAGTCTCAGAGGGGATCTCATCACCACGTACCAGTACCTAAGGGGTAACTACAAAGAAGATGGAGACTCCCTTGTCACAAGGAGTCACATGGGGAGGACAAGGGGGAATGGACAAGAGTTGCTCTTGGGAAGATTCTGGCTGGACATGACGAGGAAATGTTTCACCATGAGAACAGTCACCCATTGGAATAATCTCCCCAGGGGAGGGGTTGGCTCTGCCACATTGGACACTTTTAGGATGCAGCTGGACAGGGTGCTGGGCCATCTTGTCTAGACTGTGCTCTTGCCTAGGAAGGTTGGACCAGATGATCCTTGAGGTCCCTTCCAACCTAGGATTCTATGTTGAAAGCCAAGAGCCCTCTCTGGGCTTGGGTCTGGGTGGGAGCTGCCATTGTATCACACTTCATTTTGCTCATTTTCTTTACCTCTTCGGCATGGGAAGAAAACCTTAAACAAAGCTCTGTTGCTAAAATCCTTGGTCAACAAACATCTCCCTCATGATCTACACCTCTCTGCTGATGGTACACAAGGGAGCCGGTAGCAGGGAAGCAGTAAGGTAAGAGCCACTGCTCGGTTTCTTCTATTTCCTCCAACAACAGGTTGAGATATTGTGTGTAATAAAAAGAAAAATTATCCCAAGAGGAAGGAGGGAGGGTTGCTTTTTATGCAAGACATTTAAGTCCTAAAGCACCCAGCGCTTTGCTTCATGCCACAACTCATGCAAGTTTTAATTCTAAGAGAGTTGCTGGCAGCGGGACAGTTTTCACACTCTTATATTTAGAGAGACTCGCCTGAAAAACAGCCAAAGCTGTCGCTTGTAAATCAGGTTGTTCTGACAGTGCCCAGAGCAAGTAGTAAAAGCAAATGGGGGGAAATGAAATTACATGCTGCAAAGGGAACTCTGAAATAATAAGCTTTTATTTTGTGTTTTTAAAAGTTCACAATAATTAGAACTATTTTTTCCTCTGTTCCTTCATTTGTTTTTAAGCCAACCCCTGCTGACAGGCTCTGGGCCCCCAACTTCTGGTTCCCATTCATTTGGCTTTGGCCATGTGGTTGCCATATTCTTGGCTGGGGCATGCTGGCCTGCAGGAGCCAACATCTCCAAAGGCTGGGGTGGAGAAGGGAGAAGATGCAATGCTTGGTTCACTCTGGACATGGGAACCTGTGCAGCACGTCCCTTCCAAGCAGCTTGCAGGCATCTGTGTTCCCACAGTACAGGGCCAGTCCCCAGCACACCCAAGTCTGTGGAGAAGGTCTTTGCCTGCAGAGGGCTTGGGATGTCATATTCCACTGACATGGGGTTTTTCAGTCAGACCAGAGCATCTCTTTTTCTAAAGCCAGATAGAAGCATAGCACTGAAAAACACTGCTCTACACTGGGAAGACATGAGCAACTGATGTCCAGTCTTCTTACCCCTGTCCTGGGCGGGGGGACCGCATCCACCCCTCCATGAAAGCCAAACACACACCATCAGGCATATCTTAATGCTCTATTTTACAATCTTAACATAGCCTGCATTGCTGGCAGATCCTCAGGACAGGAATTTCCTGCCTCATAGGTTCCTGTCCAAAGGTTTTTCAACCTCTCAGTTTAAGCAACATGAAGAGACACAAGCGCTACTCTGCCAGAAGTCAACTTCAGACCTTATCAGTCCTATGCAAAACTCAACAGCAGTTTGCTCTCATCTTCAGCAAGATTTTAATCTGACCCTCAGTGAGAAGCCAGATGGAACAGCAATTACAAAATGAACTGCTAGGAACCAAATAAAGCTGATGAAAGGATAAGAGCAACAAAACTACCCTTTATTCATTCATCCATCCGATTTTACTGTTTGAAATTCTCCATGAAGTGCTTCCAACCCAAACTCCTCCCCATACATATGAATTGGAAAGCTGTGCAATAAAGATGGAAAAAGATGATCACGGGCTCCAAGAGGGCTGGAGGAGGAAGAGATCAACAGAAGAGGCAGCAAGGCAGGTTTGGGAACTCAGGATTCCCATGATGGATCCCAGGGAAGGGGAGAAACCCTGCCTGGGTGCTAAGACCACAGTGAAAAACCAATAGAAGAAACAAACAGCTTAGCACATGGTTTTTTTTTTTTTTTTCTCTTTATGCCAGGATGGGCTTGGTCTGACATCAGGTGGAGTTGATGGGTGCCCATCCATTGCCTCCAAGGGGCTTCGGATCCACTGGAAATTGAACCATGGGGTAGAGTACGATGGCCCAAGAGCAGTTATCTGAGATCCTGTCCCAGGCCAGCAGGTACCATCACATCACCCCAAATACTTCCAGAGGTGCTGAGCTGAAGAGGCAAGGCATGAACCCATGCGGATCACATCACCTCCACCTCCTCACCCCTCTCCAGAGCTGCCTTAGCAAGCACTTCCCTAACCCCAGGACCCACATTCAGTTACCAGGACTGGCTTCCACCCCCAAAACCCCCAAACTTTGAAAACTGACAATAAGAACAACATAAAAGAAACAAAACCAAGGGTTTCCACAGCAGCAGCCACCGCCTGCAGGCGCTGCATCCCCCAACATCCACAGGACACATTTCACAAAGCGCCCAGTGCTATATCAGGTTACAGGACCAGGAACACGGAGCAGCACACGTGTGCAGCACAGCTGAATGAACAATAACCACAGGAACGCTGCTGGCACTCACGATTTAGAGACTAATTTGTTTTTACTTTGCAGATGCAACATTATAGTCTTTTTTTTTTTGCTTCTAATTTTTCTTCTAAAGGGGAAGGTGAATATGCTAGGAAAAAGCACTGACTCCAGGACAGAAGTCTTCGGCATTACACCCGAGATGCTCCAGTGTGTATATACAAACAGCAACTAAAATAGAAAGGGTGGTTTCTCAGCTGCTGCGATCTGCGTAGTGCTATTAATTTGATAGTCACTTAAACCAGGGGAACATCTGAGCCCAAAGCAGGATGGGTGGGCGATGCCCTGGCAAGAGCAGAATGAGCTACCAGGCCAGGCTGGTGTGAACAGGGATAGCTCACCATCTTCCCAGGGTTAGGGTAACGGTTGGGCTTGATGATCTTAAAGGTCTTTTCCAACTTAAACGATTCTGTGATTCCCTGTGGTTGTGCTCATGTCTAATCAAGAGCTTGCCCCCGCTATCAGCCAAGCAACAGCCACTCGAATGCAAGCAGCTCGAACTATTCAATTCTTTCCAAACCCAGCTTTAGTTGCCTTCCTTGCTCCTCTCTCACCCATGTTCCCCCTTGCCAGCCTGCATCTCTCCACCTGCACACGCCTGGCCAGGAGGTGGACAAGGGGCCGGCTTGTCCATCCCGTGGGCACCACTGAGCAGGGGGAACACCGAACCGAGGGAGCAGCCAGAGCACAGATATTCAGGAGAAAATGCTTGTTTGTGTGAAAACACGAGGAGGCAAATAGTTGACATTAAGATTTCAGGGAGGTTGTGGGACTGGGATATTTTCTTTCAGCCCTCACACAAAGGGACCTTTTTTGTCTCACTGTAAAACAGAAACTATATTGAATGGTCTGTGGAATTTCTGGGCATTTTTTCCCCCCCGAGAGATGTGATGGCCTGCACTCCAAAGCAACTGAAGTAGGATGCAAAGGACAAGATGTTCATATGTGGTTCTTCATCTGCCTCCTGCCACCACCCCCCAAACCCTTTGCCCCCAAAGCCCTTACTGCTGGCAGCAGCCGGAGGGGCAGAGCCCAGCAGTGCCCCACCAGGGACCAGGGCTCACACAGCTGCACCCATGCCTGGAGGCACCATAAATTCTGCAGGGAGCCATTTGCTGAATGCATCCCCTTTGGAAAGGGGACATCAGCTCATATGCCCACTTTGCTGCAGGTCTCCCGTCTGTCACCCTGCACCCAGTTGGTATGCCGTGTGTCAGGCCACAGCCTGGGGGCCAGGACAGGTTGCCTCAGACTCATCATCCCACACAAGTCTCCAGCTTCAGCCACCCCCAGGAGGGGCAGAGCCCACACCAGCCCCCAGGCCAGCCCAGCTCCCCGTCCGGCATGTGCTCCCGTCCCAGCAAGGACTAGAATACACATGCTGCTGCTTCACAGGTGCTGTTCCCAACAGGGCCAAGGACGCCTCTTGGTGCTTTCTCTGTGGAAGTGTTATACAACACAGTTCTGCCCCAAAATGTTTCCTGCACCAGTGCTCAGAGTGCTTCAACCAGCCCAGAAACAAGCAGCCGGAGACACAAGCAACTGCGGACAGGACACCTGTACAACACAGCCGAGCTCTTCTCCATCTCGTCCCGGCAAAAGCACAGAGTTTTCTCCAAGTTCCTAAAGGCACATGGGTGTACCTGCTACCCAACCCCCCCCCGTGAACCCCTGCCACCCCAAAGGCCGTAAGAGTTCGGCACAGACTGCACCACACTGCTCATCCTGAAAGTACCCAAGGTACTCTCTGTTCACAGATAAGAGCTTGTCCTCTGCTGGCAGCCAAGCTGCCATGGGCGCTGCTGGAAAGCAGGACAATGAAGAAAGCTGACATCCATCACCAGCAAGAGAGCAACGTCTCCATGCAAGCAAAATGCCCAGTAAGCCCAACCCTGTCCCTGCTTATAGGATGAAACATGAACACCAGCACGTGATGCAGATCCTGCTGTTTACTGGCATTTCCCCACCTCACCCACTCAGCATCAAGGGGACAGAGACCTTCCAAGTTCATTTGGGGATCCACCACATTTTCCCCTTCCTGAACATACATAGTGCAGGGCAGCAAGGTCGTTTTAGGACAGCCCTGGTACAAAAGGCTGAAGACGCATGGAAAATAAACCCACCATTCTCTTGCAGCAAGTGCCAAGCGTGACCCCCCCCGGTGCCAGCAGAAAGTGCATAATCCCTCCGAGCACGGGGAGGGCAGATGGCGGGAACAGCACAGCCTTGTGCCGGAGCCTCCCAGCTCATGCTGGCTGGAGGGCACAAGGACCTCCCGTAGGGCGGGAGCAGCAGAGGAGTTGGCAGAATAATATTTTCCCAGTTAACTGTGAGACTCTGGGGGAGGAAAGCAAAAAAATACAGAGCACATCTGCAGCCACCTCTGATGGAGGCATTTGAGAAGCAGCCAGTCCCAGCCACGCTGGGACCAAGCACCCGCTCCCCTCTTGCTGGTGTGCTGGGCAGAATCCACCCCAGCACCATCGCTCCAGTTCCATGTGCTTTGTTTCTCCCAGCTCACAGGCTTTTTTCCCATGGACACCCGTTCACTTTTAACTCTTGATCACCTCTGAAAATAAGCTCAGATGTAAAGAAAAGCCACCCCCTCTGGGAAGTAAGAGCAGCCCTTTCTGGTCCCCAACATCTGGCCATAAGCCACCTCTCCAGCCCATTTTGCACCGCTGATGCCTTCAGGGCACCGTGCATCCTCAGGGAGGACTCAACCTCCCTGGCCACCAGGAACCAGATCGCGATCGGTCAGCAGCTGCGCTCTCCACCGGTGCGGAGGAGGAAGCGGTGCCAGGGAGAACAACGGGCGCTTTGTCAGCCAGGGCCAGGGAGACACAACAGAGCAATAAAAGTTACATGCTAAGCTGGTGGGATGGTTCAAACAGATCAGCCTGTTCATCCTTCACTTCCCGGAGGCCCCTGCAAGAAATTCTGGCGTTGCCACTTCAAATCAGTGCTTAGCATGAAAGAAAACCCGCTTCAAACCTCCGAGAAAGCTTTCCTACTGGTTGGAGCTCTCAATTCCCAGTTTGAGTTTCCCTAATAAATCCCAGATTGCTCAGCTTCCATAACACTGGTCTATGAGCTCAGACAGCAGTTAACCCTTTGCAGCCCCAGAGAGTGAATAACCTCCTTCTTCTGTTTTATTTGCCTTTGGTGCCTTTTTCAGGCTAAGCTGCACACTAAGGAAGGGGGCCAGATACTCAAAGCCAGCAGGACTGCAGTATCTATCCCCATCCAAAATCCAACACCCCTGCAATACAGTACAGACCAATTTCTTGCTTGTGCAAACTGTACAAAGCCCAGGGCTGCAAGGAATTCAGCTTCATCTTTCCCATGCTGTAAGACCACGCAGCAGCATCCACAGCTGATTAGACCAACACATAACATACCTAATGATCCCAGTGCAGGATATTCCATCCTAATGGATGGGATAGCAAGCTCTACGAAGCTTCATGAATATGCACAGTGCCTGTTTGGGAATGTTGCTGTCGCACACTGAACCTCAGCAACCAAAAAGGAAAGCCAGGCCATATTTTTCATGCACAAAAGCCTTTACCAGAAATGGACTTTCAGAACAGTTGGCAGGATTATCAACCCCTCCTGTGCATATGTATATAATGTTTGTAAGCACGTTTACAAATATGTTTGTTGCACAGCCATGTTTGTGCAATCAAGTCTGATTTTTTGGTTTCCAAAAGCATCTTTTAAAGAAAACCTATGAAATTTGTTTTTAAAGACAAAAGTGTAATACAGACTTCCACTAAGAGGTAGAACAGAAGTTGGAAGGACACCAGCAACCCCCCCAGTGCCCAACACCAAGGCCCACCTGTGTGGCAGGGAAGGGATGCAGCCAGCACCACATCCCCGCATCTCTGACCTCCTACTGCACCTTCCAGAGGAGCTGCCTGGCACAGCCATTGGCTCAAGAAAGTCAGCTCTGACCACCGCAAAGCAGAGATGGCTACTGCTGAGCTAGCAGCAAGTACTGCTCCAGAGCTCTCAGAGCACTGATGGCCATAAGGGGCTTTCAAAACCTCGATGGAAACCAAGGTTGCTCAGTGCTTTCTTCTCCATCCAGGCTTCCCTCCAGTCTCTTTCCACTGCTGGTTGGAGAAATGCAGTGGGCTTGACCTGGGAGGAGACTCCAGCTGGCAGCGCAGCGGTGGGCTGCCTCACCCTCCCACACCACCCAGCTCTACCAGGCAAGAGCCACCACCACCACCCCACAAGCACACTCAGGCACCTGAACCAGGCCATTTCCCAAGACCACAGTAACAAAACTGTCCCAGCACAAGCATCCTGCCAAGCTGCCACCCTTCATATCTCCCCTGATTAACCCCAGGGGGCTGGGGACTTGCTATCAATGTTTCTACTTAGTCCAAGTTGTGTAAAAAGCACCCCAGTGTTATCCTGTACATTGCAGTCTCTCATACCCCCCACTAATTCTGATGTTTGCAAACACAAAATAAAAATAAATAAAAATAAACCCACTCTGGTAGAGCTATACACCTTGAGTCACAGCTAGAGCAACCCCCTTGGAAGCCCTACCTTAAAGGCTGAATGGAAGCCAGCATATCTCATGTGTTTATGAACAAATACATTTGTAAAGACCATATATTTTGAGCTACACTTTGCAACTCAGTGTGATTTTGCCTGGAAATGAGCTGGCCTGGGGAGTTCAGTGCAGCTTCAGTTTTAATGACTCTTGCAAGCCTCCCACAGCTCACACTGAGCAATGCAGCAAGCCTTACTGCGAGTCAGATCCTCCCAAAAGCTTAATCATGCATGTGATTTCACCCATACAAATCTTCCCAGAGAAGTCAGAGATGCTATTCCCTCTGTACAGAACATAATTGGAGCTGGAGCTTTCATAGTTTTCCTGCATTACCTTCCTCCACCAACATGTTATGACAGGCATGGGACACTCCGGTGGTAGGTTTGCTGGAAACCCCACCATAAATCCTGGTGTGTGTGGTTTTCAAGTCAAGTAGGGTTAATGCTTTCTCATGTTGTCTCCAAGTTAATCCCCCAGGAATGCTATGGCACCTTTCCAAGTGCTCTGGCTGATAACCCAGAGGTGCCAGGGCAGGGAGAGCAGCAGGACACCCAGTGGCAAGGCACACAGTGAAGAGCAAGGCCACCCTGTGACCACGCTCAAGGGGTGCCTGATTTCTGACATCCAAAAGCCATGCTTTGGAAAGCTTTCCAGAGACACCCGCTCACGTCCTGGCTCCCCAGCCCCAAATTTCACTCTTTTGCTTAAACAGCAATAAACCAATAGAATTCAATACAAGCTTCCTTGGTCCAGCATCATCCTGTTGTTTCTATTTCAGGTGTCTGACAGCAGGGAATATCAGAGCCAAGAAGGTCTTGGCACTACCAAAGTGCGAGTAATGACCACGTTTTTCCTAGTAATCATTTTCCTAAGACATTAGCCCGTATGTCCCCAAAAGGATGGTCATTTTTCACTGCAAGGTGACCAGTTCAATGCAATATCTTCCCTCCAGATTTCTCCAGCAGACACACCCAGCCTCTTCTGCAGGACTTACATGCACCTCAACAGCAATGCTCCAAGCCTTATAACCAGAGCAGAGCACAAACGTGGGTCCTGTCCCACCAAGGGTGCCAGCCCTGATGACAGCTTGTATACAAGACCCTATACAAGACCCCAGCAGCTCTGAGCCAGCAGCACAGACTCCTACAAACCTTCCCCAAGTGATCAGGTCAATATTAAGGCAGCAAACACTGAGCCTCCTGCTGTCGCAGCCGCATCGCAGGGCTCCTCTTGCACAGGGAGCACAAGTAGATGGAGTTAGTTTGCTGCAGGAAGGCTGCAACATGCAGTCACCTGCAATGCCCTCCCAGGCATCCTGCCACAGCCCCAACACTGCTGGTAGTCATACAAGCGGTAAAAAAGCCCCAATGCTGGTGGTTAAGACACAACATGGTTACTCTGCACGTAGCAAGGACTGGATTTGGGATCAGATGAAATCACAAAAATGAAAGGAGAGAAACCAGGCTGGCAGCACAGGCAGGGAGGGATAGCAGCTTTAAGTATTAGTCAGAAAGAGTCAAAAGTTCACGTTATTCCCACAGCAGAGAAGTGCTGCAAAGGCACTGCCTTCAGGTTAAGGACTTCAACATGAGGGAAGGAAGATTTTCCCCTGTCACAACATACCACTTGCCCTCTTTCCACAGGTCAGAAGCCCCAGGCAAAACTTGACACAAGGCAAGCCAAAAACCAAAATCCAGGTAGAGATCAGCACCACCCAGGTAGCTCTCCAGGCCAGCCCCTCCATCGCCCCAGCCCCAATACTCTGCAGCAGCCCACTTAGTTTCACCATCCAACAGCACGCAAACAGGGTCACGCACCAAACCCACGTTGCACCAAGCCATTCGCTGCCTCCAGAAAAAGCTACACCACATGTACTACACATAGCTGAGCTGAAGACCAGGATGTGGCACAGGGATGAGACAACCTCAGGGCTAACAGTCCAAATCTGGAGACCGAGCATAAAGCTGCGATGGGGTTGAAGATTAGGATGCTCGCCCAAAGCCCACTCTCACCCGGAGAAACACCTCAGAAGGATGCTTGCAAGCCTCAGGCTTGCTCGTGATCTTGCGAAGCCTGGCTCTGCCAAGGCTGAAGAGGTCACGCAAGCGGGCAGGCTACCCAAGGAGAGTCTCAGGCACAGCTAGACCTGACACCAGTCTGTGTTCCTCAGGCAGCAAATAGCAGTGATGGAATTGCTGCTGCAGAGGAGAGCAGTGAGCCCCAGGGCATGCGCTGCTGCTCCCAGAGGTCCTTCCCCTGGAGCTGCCCACCCAGAAAATCTCTGCATCCGTCTCCTATGGGACAACCCAGTACATTTTGGCCATGGTGAAGGCAGGCATTTTCTCTGCCCCAGACATTTTCTCCCACATTCAAAAGAGATTCAGATACAGGAAGATGCTGAAGCACAACAAAAACTCAAATCCGGGCATAGAACTGGCCTCATTTACAGACAGGCCTGTCTATAACAGGAAAAAATAAAAACACTGACCCACAGGAAGGAAAAACAAACACACACAAATATTTTCTCCCTCCTTACAGCATCCATACTATTAAGTTGTCCTCAAACAACACCCCAGCAAATGCTTGAACAATACAGGTTATAGCAACACAGCAAGGAGGCTTGGCCCAGGTCCTCACCCAGCATAAATCAGCACCGCGTTAGCGGAGCCAGAGCCCCACGACAGCAGCAGATCTGGCTCACGCTCAGCCCACAGAAGCAGCTGCCATCAGACTAATGCAACACAAATTAAGCGTGAGACTTTCCAATCAAGCCTCACATCAGAAGTAGAGCTATGTGATTCAAGTTACAGACACAGCTTCAAGCTAATATTTGTTTTACCTTAATTACTCTGCTATTAGCCTCTGCAGTAAACTTAACTCGATAGGCAAGATCCTGCTGGCAGCCAACATTAACTGCTGAAGAGTCATTTCTACTGATGCTCACTCGGTTATCTAATGCCATCACCACAGTTAGCTCTATCTGGCCAATTCACACCACCTTTCCTGTGAAAGAGCTCCAGGATGGGATCATGTGCATCCCACATCTGTGCAGCACACCAGAGGTACCTAGCAACACCAAGGGGCCCACCCAGCTGCTCAGCAGTGTCTTTTTGTCACGTGAAACAGCCAAAAATGTTAACTTGAGCATTGCTGGGCTTGTGACCATTCCAGCACCCCCTCCCGGAACAAAGAGGATGCTCTGGGCTGCCACTTTCTCCCCTTCCCTGCACCTTTTATGCTATCTCTAGTCCCAACAGAGTTCACAGAGAAGCAGCAGATTACTCAGAGAAGCCACAGAATTCCCCTTTACTGAGACATACCATAATGTGACTCAGCAAAACACAAGATTAAAGACAACACACACTTGTAGCAATCTAGAAAGTATGGTGCAAGACTCGTGGCTTGGACCCAGACTTCAGGTTCAGCTTGGTAACCCCAGCAGAGTTCCCTGTGCTGGCTGGAGCACTCTGAGCATGATGAGAAGAGCTCAAATCATTCACACTGCATGGTTCAGCAGCAACGCAAACATCGCCCTGGCAAGTCCCCACTAACAGCTTGTGCATGGCTGCTGGAGAAACCCTCTCCTATATCGATTTGGATGGACATCCCCATTTCCAACCATGAATGGCTTCTCACTTGCATGCTGAACAGCAAAGATCAGATGGAAAGTTAACACAAGAAACATCTCTGTTCTCACCCAGCAGCCTGGTCTGAGAGCCAGGGCGATACCAGCTCGCTCCCAGAGGGTCTGTGGGAAAAGCCACCTTTCCCATAAAGGAATGCTTCTATCCATCCCTGTCAGTCAGCAACAGCCCTTTGGTGGTGTTGGCTGCTGTTATCACACCATCAGGACATGGCACTGAGGGTGACAGCATGAAATGCTCTGCAGTCCTACACCAACGGTGCCAGCCTGGCAGTGGGCTGAGCAGCACACAGACCAGCTGCAAGCAACCTTCTTGCTGGTCAAGGCTTTGGGATATACATTCATCTCAGAGGAAGGAGCCTCATGTCCTTGTGGAGCTTCCAGCAGGTGAGGACCAAGGGATGGAGCTGCTGTTCCATGCATTTCCTGGAAGACAGAGACAGCCACAAAAATCAGCTTCTCCACACCTCTGTGGTTAGAAGCAGGAGGCAAAGCTTTCACCCATCCTTTTCTCCTCTCTTCCCTGCCTAGCCAGCCTGGAAGCTCTTTGGAGCAAGGACTACATTTAGCTAACAGACCCCAGCCTCTGCAGCACATCCAACATTGCCGTAGGACAGTCCACTTTTTCCAGACTTGTTTGGAAATACCAGGAAGGAGCTGTGCTTGCAAGCCACTATCTCTGGCAGTGGCCAGAAGGAATTTAACCGAGCAAGAGGTCAAGCCTCTGTGGTTTCCAGCACTTCCCTTTCACAGGGCAGCCCCTAAGTCTTAAACCACGTTGCTTTATTTGTAGTGGTTCACAGAACTGCTGAGGCTGGAGGCACCTCCGGGGATCATCTCCAACCTGTGTCCTCATAGCAGTCGGCCGCAGCAGGTTGCTCAGGGTTGTTGGGTCAGGTTTTGACTAAATCTGAGCATGGACACTCTTCTGCTTTATGTTTTTTCCACTTTAACCAACATCTCGCTCTTTAATCATGGAAAAAAACTTTTTTTTTTTTTTTTTTTTTTTAGTTTTTGTTGGTTTAGTATGTTGTTTCTCTCCAGAATGATGTGTGAGCAACAGAGACTGAAAAAGAAAAAGTGCTATTGTGCTCCAGGGCTTGGTTCTACTCCAGTTTAAGTCAATGCTAACTTAAAGTAAAATTATGTTTTCAGCTGAAATAACTTTCGACCCATTTAGTGTTTTTGGATAAGGACAAATATAAAAATAAATACTTGGATAGTAATCAGTTATGCATCTTTTACTAAGCATTATTGATTCTGTAATTAATAGCTGATGTATGGAATAAGGCCTTTTGAGCCAGAGAAACCAATACAGTATTTCGTAGTANGCAGCTCCAGTGATCAGCAATCAGGCTGCCCTGCCAGCCTGAGAAGGGACGCCATGCCTTGAGTGCGGCATTCCTGCCGCAGGGCGCTGCATCGGCCCGCGGCTCACCAATGGACCTGCCTTTGCTCCTGGCAGGAGTTTCACATGGCCCCAGGCTGCCTCCCACTGAGCAGCACTTCACTCCAGATAAAGACCCCCAGGACACGTCATTGCCCAAATATCTCCACAACTCAAGCCAGCAGTATTGCTCTGTATGCAAAAATCCGCGTTCCAGTGACATCCAAGCCCCGCTTTTGGCTTCACCAGACCCAGCGTTGCAAACCCCAGCCCTTCATGAGCAACCTGGCCCTTTGAAAAGGAGCAGGAGTGGATGGACAAGCTGATCTCACCACCCAACTACCTTAAACATGCATGTTATGAAAGCCCAGTGCACATCCCCAACGTGCCCTGCATTCCCCGGAGATGCCGTTCAGGAGGAGTAGGGCATGTACACGCGCCTTTCCATCCACAAGCTGTTCTGGATGCGGCATGCAACGTGAGCCAGGGCTGAAATAGCATCTGTTTTTAGCAGGAAGATGCTGCAAGGCTGTGACACCCGCCTGCCACACCAAAAATGCAAGGCGGGAATGTTCAGTATCCAGCCAAATTAGCCTTGAGAACAGAAATACCTGCTTCGTACAATTAATCTTCCAAAGGAAGAGAACATCCCCCTGACCCGCCCTTAGGAAACCCAGGACGACCCCAGAGGGAGCTCCCTGGTCCCTCGTTCCTAAACAAGAGCAGAACAAAGGCAAAGGCATAAAAGGAAACCCTGCGCAGCCGTGCCACCAAATATAAACTCAGGAAGGGGCCCATGCGTATAAGCAGTAAGACCTCTCTTGCAGATGGATTGCTTAGTTTATCCACATGGATTGTCACATTTATTTACACTAAAGACTCTCTGAAGTGGTTTAGCTGCGGCAGATCCTTGCTTCTGGTTTTATTTCCCCCAAACACCCCACCCCAGCTTCCCCCCCACCCCCCACCCCGCCCCACCAGACTCTGCAGGGCTCCTATCAGAACAGCAGTCTGTACATGAGGATAAATGTTTTACAAGTCCAAGGAGAGAAAATCCCTCAAGTAGCTGTGGTTGCCAAGGTATTGGGGGGGTGCGTTGCACTTTTGGGGGAAGCTTCCTGGCACAACCCAAGTGACTGAGGTCACAAAGCAGTTTCTTGATGACTTATTTTTCATACTTTTTAGCAAGCCCCCAGCAGAGCTGGTGGATGCTGCCCACCATAGAACAATGTATTTATCTTAAAAGGCAAAATACAGGGATGCATATCCACTGAGAATGTCACAGGAGCACAGCAGAAGGACCCCTTCCTCCCCCCAAGCAAAGCACCTTTGGTGTTTGAGCAGCCCTGCTGTAACCCAACCTTCCCTTTGCAGTCCAGAGCTGGGAAATCAGCTTTAACAAATAAAACTATAAACAGCTTTGGTCAACAAGGAAAGAGTCAGAGCAGCAATATCATCACTTATGTGACCCTTTCCATATCTGCTGTCTGGGATAACTTTGACAACCAATAGTTTTGCCCAGTGCAGGAAATTCTCCCTGACTTTAGACCGCATCTCACCAAAAGGGAAAGCAGCCCTCGCTGAGTCCTACAAACAAGCCATAAAAACCCAAACCAAAACCTTTCTCAGGACACAAAGTCTGCTGGGGCTTCTTACCTTCCTCTTGCCTTCGGCAGGTAGCTATGCACACAAAGCCATAGAAATCTGATGATTTTCCACAAACACAGACTTTCCTCTTATCAGTGGATCCCCTGCTCTCCTACAGAGACCAGTTCTGGCTTTGACCAAGACTCATGTGAAGCCCAGCTCTGAGGACCATCCTTCACAGCTCTGATACCATGAACAACCAAAAGCACACTTGATCTTGATGTTCTGCAAAGCCTCAATCGCTTCAGTGACACAAGGTCAAGCTTTTAGGCAGTTACTTCCCAACTCAATGCCACTCAGCATTGCTTTTAACCACAAGCTGGAGATCTCTCAGGAGAGCACAAAGATCGCATCTAATCCCAAAGAAACCTTTGCAGGCTTCCATGAACCAGGACATGCTGGCTCAGTGCACACCACCTCCAGTTTTGTAGCTGTAGAGCAATGTTTTTGTGCCCTTTAGATGGCAGCAACTTTCTGAAAGCTGTGGAAACACATGGAAAAGGGAAAAAAGATTTAAGTCTGAAGGTCATGAGATTAAGCTAGGCGAGAAGGAGGTCAGGGATAGAGCTAAGTGTGCTCACACACTCCCCAGACATACACACAGACTTGGAGGAGGCACTGCTAGAGCTGGCCAGCAGCGCGGAATAAATATAAGGAGCACATCCGAAATGATCTGAAGAGGTTTGTGGTGGTTTCTAGAGCAACTGCCAGGGAAACTGTTAATCCTTCTCTGCCGACAGGCTGCTTCATCAGCAGGACTCAGCCCGGACCCATCTGGGGTGACAGGGGCCACCAGGCAGCAGCTCGGCAGGGACAGAGGTCCCAGCAGGACACACGTGCTCTCACACTGAAGCCTCCACAGTTAAAAAAATTGGGCGCTGCTTTTCTACCAGTATCCCCAAGGTATTTGCTTGCAAGTTTCTTGCATTCCTCCCACATTCCTGCAAGGAAGCATTTGATACAATCGCCAAGGAAAACCAACACTAAAGAAGCCTGGACACCAGTTTCTTCAAAAATACAAGTGCTCATCACTGAATTAGTCACTTACAGCCTTCTTTTTCCTAAGTTGTGATCAAGAAAATATTGCTTTGAATTGCTGCACGGCGGTCCCTGCAGAACAGCTCAGCCTTATCCCATCCCCTGCCTGCAAGCACTTCCGCCGTGAGCTCCATTTCATAGAAAATAAGAGGTGAGAACTGGGAGGGAGTCTTCCCAGAGGTGCAGAGAGGGTAAAAGCCAAAACCAAACCTGAGGAGTTGCTATAGCTACTGCCCCCAAGGCCTCCCTTCTCCTGAGCCGGTAGGGAAGGGAAGTTCATGCAAAAACTCTTTATAAAGCAGGTTGATTGCAAAAAAAAAGAATCACCCTCAAATGAAAGTACAGACTGCTATTTCCAAAAGCATAGAATCATGGAACACTTTGGGTTGGAGGGGACCTTTAGAGGCCATCCAGCCCACCGCCCCTGCAGGGAGCAGGGACACCTGCAACCAGATCAGGTTGCTCACAGCCCCCTCCAACCTGGCCTGGAATGTTCCCAGGGATGGGGCCTCCAACACCTCTCTGGGCAACCCGTGCCAGTGTCTCACCACCCTCATTGTAACAAATCTAAACCTACCCTGTTTTATTTTAAAACCATTACCCCTTGTCCTGTTACAGCTGTCCCTGCTAAAAAGATTGTCCCCATCTTTCCTATGGGCCCCCTTTAAGCACTGAACAGCCGCTCTAAGGTCTCCTGGGAGCCTTCACTTCTCCAGGCTGAACAACCCCAACTCTCTCAGTCTGCCCTCATAGGAGGGGGGCTCCAGCCCTCAGATCATTTTTATGGCCTCCAGAGATTTTGTGGCATCCAGCAATTTGTGTTGCCAACCATGACACACCCTGGGTGGGAGCTTCCTTAGCAAGAGGTTAAGCCCCATCCAAGATGCTGGGCTTCCAGAGTCCAGCCCCTTCTGAACCATCAGTCTATCACCTATGGGACTCAACCTTATACAAGAGGCATTTAGCCCCCCAAATCACCCACTGGACCTCAGATACTCCATATTCAGAGGGGGCAAATCAGGGCATTTGAATCCAATTAGTTTTCCTGATCTGCCCTGAAAGTCAGCCAGGGCTGAAGTTATTCCAGCTGCACATATGGCTTCAAGCAGGAAAGGCACAAGTCCCTTGAAGCATCCTCTCCAGCATGTATTTCACAACAGCGCTATTCCTCACTCCAAAAGTGGTCACTCCCGTACTATGAAGTTTTCCTTCTCAGCAAAACTGATCATGCCTCCCCATCACAATTTCTTTGCCTCCTCTCTCCAGCCATGCATTATCAAACCCCTTTGTAAATTTGACAGTAAGCAGACCCTGTGGGCAAGACAGAATAAAATTAATTCCTTTGGGTTTTTTTAAGGAGCAAAGAAACCTCAGGCTGCAGAAAACCAACAGGCTCTCACAAACACCTCCCTATTCTGCATCAAGCTGTTCTTTTGCCACATCTGAGCTACAGCCAGAAGCCAGAGCTGGAGGAATCTCACGCCCTGAGGCAGACACAGGCAGTGGTGTTCGGATCCAGCACGGGGACCCTCACCAGCACCGACCTGGCTGGGCTGTAAACACACCCGAGGTCCCAGCATACTTGGAATCGCTAGAACTCATGTTTTGGGGAGGGAAAGGTTTCTTTGCACCATTTTACCAGCTCCTCCTCCCGTTACATTCATGCCCTGAGGTCAGCACACAAAGGCAGTCCAGACCCAAAAGCCCAACGCTGTTCCCCTGCAGCCAGCCGACGCGGGCTGCGCTCCCGTTCCGGCACACCCTGGGGCCAGCACTGCTGCTTTGCCCGGGCACAAGTGCGCCTGGGATGCTCGGGGCAGCAGCAAAAGCAGGCAGTGCTGTCCAGTGGGAAATGGCTGCTTTGCCCAGAAGCACAGCCAGCACACAGGGACACAGCAGCCCAGACTGCTGCATGGCCCTGGGGAGAGTTTAATTAGGAGCCTCCTTCATAGTCCCGAGTAAGGTGCCACCTTCCTGCTGAGTTATCGTGGTGTAGGCAAGCACGCGTTAGGTGACACAGCAGAGGACAATAAAAAGAAAAAAACCTCAGATATCTCCTGTCCCTTTGGTAGTGGAAGTCAGGAAAGTTTGTGGAGACCAGCCAAGGATCTCACCCATTTAGGGTCTTTCTTTGGGTCTGAAGTTCAATTGGATCTGAAGATTTGGCCCAAACCCTCAGCTTCTGTCCAGCTCTGTAGGGTAGATGGAGAAGGACCAGAGCCTAGATCCTTAATCCATATAACCAACATTGGACCCAAGTGGTGTTGGGTCTGGGTGGGCAGGACAGGCTTTCAGAGGAGCACCCAACACCCCAGCTACCTCCAGCTGGCCCACAGTCACCCCAGGATAACTTAGAGCAGCCTCCAGGCTACCTTAAGAATAGGGAAAAGAAGTCAGAGCATCTCAGTTTGTCACGCTTCAATTCCTATTTACCACAACTTTTGTCTCTGCTCTTCTCCTATACAGCCTTTAAACAAACAGACGCTCCTTTCAGCTGGCCCGGCCCCGACTGTGCTGAACTTGCCCAAGTTACAACTCCAGCACTGTTGAAGCCAAACCATAGACACAGGAGGAAGCAAGGGTCCATGGTTTATCCAGCAGGCCATGAATCCAACATCTGCTTTCTATGTTCCCCTGGGCAGGGCTCCAAGTGCATAGCATATACATCTGCCTGCCTCTCTCCATACAGCACATGCCATTTGTCTCCTCCAACGCTGCTGACCAGTGACTCCAGCAAAACTTGATGGAGCAGAGCAAAAAGCAGCTCCTTGAGAAATACACCTCATCCCTCAGGAAGAAGCAAGTCTACAAAACAAAAGCTACAAGTGGAGCAGCAGTGATCCCTGCCCTTAAAGCCGGGCTGTAAAGCAGCTCAACCTCACCAAGTAAGAGCTAGCAGGGCCATAATGAGCATCCTTTCCCCACAGCAGCATTTCTGTAATGCACAGCCTGAGCATGGCAGACAGTGTTGGTACAACCCTGGGTGGCAACAGAAACATCTGCAGGCTAGTGCACAGACAGGGCTGGAGGAATCAGGGGAAATAAGTGGTCAAGAGGGAGCCAGCCCCAGCCACCTCAAGATATCTGGAGCAGGACTGCACCCCAGCAAGTTGTCGCCTCCAGGACAGCCTGAACCCTCCCTGAGCCCCAGCCTGGGGGAGCCCACGGGGTTGCAGAGTCACACACTCATGGTGCTGAAGAACGATTGAGCCCCATCAGGATGGCAAGGTCCTCGCCACCCAGGGCTCAGCAGAGCAAGGTAGGGCCACCCAAACCACGAGTCAGGGATCATGCAATCAGCCACTTGCTGATACCGTGGCTCAGTAGCAGCCACACAGGCTCCGCATCCCTGGGGCTTCCCGCACCATCACTGGTGGCCTGGACTGCTGCAAGCGGTGCGTGGGGGACCACAGAAGCATCCCCAGGGTGACAAGGGAGATCTCAGCACAGCACACCACCTGAGTACCCATCACCTGCAGCCCCCATAAGCCACCAACAGGTACCCAGGAGCCAATGCAGCTCCTGGAGCTATTTGTCATCCTCAGTACATCTGCTCTCACCATACCAACATGCAGTACTGCTGCTGTCACTTCAGAGGTGGCACAGGGATGCTCCTGGTCCTGACCAAGACACACAGGCATCACGCCAGCTCCCAGCCAAAATGGGCCATCTAACCACCGTTTATCCTGCTATTGCACAGGGGGCTGTTTGTATAATTCTGAAAGTTTAGTTGAAAGACCCACACAAAAAAATACCCTGTGAATTAATGGGACAGTACAGCTATACAGAGAAATTACATACCCATTAGCCTGCAGGCAGAGGAAATGGCTTTTTAATCCAAAATATCAACCTCTCCAGATGAAAATGCCCTTGTGCTGCAAACCCCTGCTTGGAAAACAAGCAGGAGAGTGGCGCTGCTTTCACACTCGGCATGCAGAGACTGCACACAGACAGTGGGAGATCACGCATATGAAAGGGATCCACTGCCCGGAGAGATGGGAGAAAACATCTTAGGAAGGTCCCAAGAGCCCCACAGATCTATCAGAGATCACACTACAGGGCTCACTTGCAGCATCAGGCACCCTCTCAGCTCTAAGGGCACCTCTCCTCCACCTGCACATTCAAACCTCCAGCCAGACACGCAGCCACAGAGGTTGTGCTACGGCACATTCACACCCCCAGGTACAAGTCACAAGTGCAGGTAGCAATGCACAAGGTACATGTAAATATATATCTACAAGAAGGTAGAAAAGACCCAGGGAAGTGCAAAACCACCAAGAATGATTCTATAGATTCAAGCGTGACTTAACTTCCTTGCTTCCCACAGGCAAGCATGCACATTCCAGACCCACAGGTATGCTCTTATGCCTCTGCAGGGGCTGGTTAAAACACACAAAGTCAAGTTTAACGATCACCATGTTCATGCTACATACACCACACCAAGCTACCCAGAAAAAAAATCACATTTATGTTACCTGCTGTAAATGCACACTCCCTGGCCTCCACCACCGGCTTCACATAGCACAGGCTGTGAGGCTTAAACAGCCAGCCTGGAATGAGCCCTGATGGCCATAATTAGCCACTAATCACACCCAACTGCTGGGGATCAGTGAGGAGGGAATTTACACCTGGGGAAGCAACCTCCCACAAGCCACTTAAGTCTCACAGTTTTCTGCCGAGCTGCCTATAACAAAATCCTGTATTTTCAGCTATTTCAGAGAATTCATCATGCATTTCCTAAGGAGGCAACTCCTGACCTCACTGAGCTGCAAAGATCCAGGGCGAACTGAAAGTTTCCCCCCAGTCCTGGAGGATGCACCCAAAGCACCCAGCGGAACTAACCAAGTTCAAACTTAATATCAAACACTCCAGTTTAGCACAACATAGCCACAAGTTTGAGTTTAACCATCACCACGTTCATGCTACGTATACCACACCAAGCTACCCAGAAAACTCAGTTTTATGTTATGGCATGTGGCCATCTCAGCTTGCCAGCAGGCATCAAGGGCAAGCTTCACTAGTACTTCTGTGTCAAGTTTAAATTTCAACCCAGGGGGTATTTAAGCTTATAAACAAGAACCCCCAAAGTTCTTGCAGGAAGCCAGTACGATGGAAATGCCGACACCGGAGGGGCACACAGTGGGTATCCTCCAGCGTTCCCCACTTTAACCCTGCCCGGCGTCCCCGCACAGGGCACCCAGCCCACCCCGAGCAGCCCTTACCTGTGCACAGGCTCCTGAAGGTATTGATGGAAGGGGTTTCCAGCCGTGTCAAGTAGTCAAACGTATCCTGCTCTGAAGGCTCCAGGATTTCCTTTAAAAAAGCATCCATTTTTCTCACTAAATATATGGTGTGGGTGCAAAAAAAAGAAAAAATAATACCATCACATGATGTTAAATGGCCAAAACATTTTTTTTTCTTTTTTTTTTCCTCAGGGACACCCAGGCCAGCAGCAGATTGCGGGAAGCTGCTCCGCTGCCAACAAACACTGTGTTACTATAGAGATGCTGCGGTACGGCGGTGCTGCCTCGCACACCATCCGGCTTCGGATTGCTCTGAAAGCCCCTGTGAGCCTGACTGAAAGGGTTTGACTCGGGCTTTGGGTATTAAGACACTTTGCACAGAGCTCACAGCTTCTGAACAGCACCGGGCAGGTGGCAGTTACACATCTTAAAGAAAACATCAGAATTAAGAGTTGCTAAATTGAAGCCCCCACCTTCTCCATGTTGTGTGCGCCCAGACCAGCTGAGCTCCAGCCACACTGGTGCGCACACTTTTCCAAAATCTTACCCAGTGCCCTTGGTTTTGTTTCATCAGAAACCCAAGCACAGAAAGCATGGGACTGCCTTGCAAGGGCTGGGAGCTGCTCAGCAGGGTTTGCAGACAGCCCTCGGTTTTCCCTTTCAATAACCACTCTCCCCCTGTGCTGCCAATTCCCCCACCTCAGCTCACCATTCCCCTCCCTAGGGCTCCTTCCCTGCCCCTGCTTTCCCCTTCCAGTCCCATTTCTACCCCTCCCAGTCCCCAGCCCTGCCAGTGCTTTCCCAGCCCCAGCACCTGGATGCAGCAGCCAAGCAAGGAGCAGGGCAGCTCCCGCTCTCATTGGGGCAGCCACCCAACCCCAGGACACCCTCAGCCCAGGATCCAGCTGTTGCTGGGTGCTTATGACAGCATAAAGCACCTCAAGCACCCATCACAATGTGAGGTAGAAATACACCCCTGCTGCTGGAGGTGCTTTTAACCCCCAAAGCCACCTCTGCAACCAGTGCCACCGCCTGGCACAGGCTGGAAGGGGGCTTTTAAATGTCATGGGGAATTTCTCCTTTGGTGAGTTCCAGCTGAATCAGCCAGCTGGTTTAAAAGCTACCAGGGGAAAGGCAGGCACTCAGTGCATTTATACAGAGCTGATTTCCTTAGGAAACAAGCCTAAAGCCAGCCTAGATGTCTCCGGTTGTTCCTGTTGTCCTGTGCATGGCCTTTGTATAGGCTCACCTGTCTCTCCAGATGTTTCTTTGTCTCCTGGTTACCTACCCACCAGGGTGTGCATTTTTCCAGGCAGCTGACACAAGTCCTACGTGTGCTCCTGTGACAGCGCTGGTACCATACCACCATCCTCCTCCCATGCCAAGTCTCCAGAAACTACACATCTTGGCTAGAAAAAGGCCTCCTGGTCACGTCGGTGCTGCTCCCTCCTTGACTCTGTCCCTGCAGCCCATGTTGCACATGCAGCTCAGTTGATATCATCCTTCCCGCAGCACGAACAAAATATCCAGCCCTCTGAAAGGAACACCAATTAAATGGCTAAAATAACAGCTGGCCCCATGCACGCGTTGGAGCCTATCACCAACCCACAGTACCTGTTGCCCCACGGATAATGCAGATGAACCTATCCAGTGGTTATGGCACCTGCCTGGGTGTCCCAAGAGCTGGAATCCAGGAAACATCCTATTTAGCTGACAGATTGGGAAGTTTAATTAAAAGCAGGAGCATATGTTAAGCCACTCAGACCGAACAGGCTTGGTTCATCAGATATGGTACAGCCAGAAATACCTCTGAGATTCGAAACAAAAAAAGAAACCCTAAAAACCCAAAACGTTCTCATTTTTTGAGCCCAGGCCCAGGGACTGACCCAGCTCATTCCTTTGGCTCACAGAGACATGGGATTCCCATTAAAACCCAACATTAACCAGAACCTGCTCATTAGGCCCCAGAATAAAAGGCAAATTTTGGCTCAGATATTTCATGAATCCTCAGCATTTTGGCTGGCAGTCGATTCCATGACCTTTAATAAAAAAAAAATAAAAAGAAAGAAAGAAAGAAAGAAATGGAAGAAATTTATTTTACAGGAAGAAAACCACTTTAAATACCTTCTTGTCCTCCCAGTGGCTCTTGGTTCCTGGCAGCATCAAAGGCTGCCATTAGCTGGGGAAGGATTGTTGCTGGGAAATGCTCCTACGGTTGCTGAGATCTCCCAGTTTGTCTTGGGTCCTGGCCATGCCAGGAAGAGAGGCTGTGGCTCCCAGCATAAAATCCCTTCACGAGCAGCCGAAGAAGCCGCTGGTGCCTGCTCGGTTTGGATGGCATGCTGCCACGATTCTGCCGGGCATCAGCACTGTCCCCAGGACGAGTTTGCTGCTGAGCATCCCTTGCTGCAGGTGAAAGCCAGGGTCCACACTGAGCCCGACCCCAGGGAAGGGAGGAGGTTTTGCTATTTTTTTTTATTTTTTTTTTTGTTTATGGATGATTCAGCCTCATTTGGGGAAGCCGCACCCCACACAGAGATGGGTTAGGAAGCAGCGCCAGGCGCCCAGCTGGGCATCACTGGCAGAAGTGCTGGTGAGATCTCACCTGGCTCCGGCTGAGCCTCCCCCCCATCCTCTGTCCTGCCAGAGAAAGCACCTTTAATTCCCCCTTGCAAGCCCTCACCAGCAGGTGACACCAGGGCATGACCGTGAGGGACGTGGCAGCCCCTTCCCCTGCCCTCTCCTCAGGGCGCTGCTGCTCGACACCTGCTTCGTGACACCCATGCTCAGCCCCTGCCACCGCCAAAGGGTCAGGGACGGGTGTCACAGGGACCCGGGTGGGTGCTGCCCACGGCTTCTGTATCTGCACATGACTTTTATCAAGTCAACCACCTGGACCCGGGCAGTCCCTATGCAGGGAATTTATAATCCAGGTACACGTATCAAGCAGCAAGTAAGAGTAGGGGATATTATTCATATTTCACTGGCAGGCAGATGTAGTGGGAGACGGTGAAAGGGCTGGGTACACCAGGGAATTTGCTGACACTGATGTAGTAAAACCACTACAACACGGAGAACGTCCAGAGGGAAGCAAAGCTGACACAGTTCCCTGCTGCATTTCGACACTGGGATAAGACTTCAACTCTGTAAAAGCACAGGGAGCTGTTCCGAGGTCCTTTAAAAGTTGGCTACCGGCCTTAATCATTAAACAACAGCTCAGCTGGTGCATTTAATATATTTTTGCAATCCCAGCAAGCTGGGCACTGAGGGTACAAAGGTACCATGTGCTGGTGCAGCCACAGAGCATCGCCAGCGTTGGTGCCCTCTGTGTATCAACTGAGAGACCCATCGGACTTCAAAATATTCTGCTTTTACCTCTGTATATTTTAAAAACATCCAGCCAGGCATCGGGAGCTCCAGCCTGTCGAAGCAGGATGTGGATTTCATGACAAATTCTGCATCTGCACATTATACTGAAGAGCCACAGAGGAAAGAGTTTTGCAAGAGCAAGGGGAAGAATGAGCTGACCTCATAGATATTTTCTACACAAAGCTTTGGGGAGCTTCTGATTCCTCCCAGAGCTTCCAGTTTGCTTCTTCTGATGAACTGCAGGAGAAGAGACAGTCTGTGGGAGGAGGCTGGGCAAGAGCCTGATCACCAGGGAGTTACGTGGGTTTCAGCCCATCCCTAATCCTCCTTCCCACTGCAATGCCAGGGGTTTGTGTGTTCTGAGCCCGGAGCTGCTGCGCTTCCTCCACCCCGTCCCTGCCTGGTGGATGGGGAATGGGAAGGGGACGGGAACGGGATAGCTTCCCCCTGCAGCCCCACACGTTGTCCGTGATGTCCTGTCGTCCAGGCACTGCTGCAAATGCCTTTAGGCACAAAATAGATGTTTTCTAACTGCAGCGTGGAGCTTGCATGGAAACCAGTTGATTTTCACCTGCAGCAGGTGGGTGAGGGCTCTCTGCGGGAAGCCGGGTGTAACTCCTTACCCGACTGCACATGGGAAAGGGATTTGGATGCTCATGGTATGTCTGGGTTGAGTAATACATCTGGCAAGACGCAGATGAGTTGGGAAGCATGTAATGGTGCATCTCGTGCCACGAGAGCCTCAGCGGGCTGCCTGCCTACGAAAGGGAGGGGTGGGTTGACCACCCATCCATCACCAGCTCCCCCTGCCTGCTCCTGGGCTCTCCCATGGGGCAGGAGCTGGTGGTGCCGGGACACATCCTGCGCCCCCCCCCCCAGATCCTGCCTCCTCCCTGCCAGCCTCCCCTCCCTCCGGGGTCACCCCAGGACTGCAGGGGGAAGTGGTGCGGCCCCTCTGTGTCCTCTAGCAAAGGGCGAAGGCTTGGCCAGCTGGGGAGGAGGCACAGCACTTCTTCATCTTATTTAGCAGCAGACTGTAGTAATCATAATCCTGAGAACTGCAGTTGGACAGCAGGAGGGGAACGCCCGTGGCAGAGGCCGAGGGTGGGAGCTGGAAGGAGCTGAGCTAGGAGGTGGGGCAAGACGGGGAGTATGCACTGAAATACAGCAGACAGACAGCAGAAAATTCAACTGAGCCAGCAATTCCACCCGAAACAACCCCAGGAGTGGGGAGCAGGGCCAGTCGCTGCCCTAGTGTGGCCCATCTTGCAGGACAGGCAGTGTTTTGGACCTAAGTGAGGCATCCCCGGCCCCGGTGGCTGCACGTGGGCATGTTCTGGCTCCTCCATCCCTTTCCCCGGCCAGCAGCAGGGAACCTGGGCACTCCTGCAACTCGGGTACCAACAGTCACTGTTGTCATGGAGCATCATAAATACAGAGGCGTTTGGAGAACGCACAGCAGCACAGCCCTGCCCATGGAGCTGGGTGTTTCGGCACTGAGGTCACTTCTGCCATCCCAGCCCCAGCGTGTTCCAGCCCTGTGCTGGGAGGAGTGGGGACAGAGGGGGTGCGGGCTGCTCGGTGCACCCAGCTCCCCCCAAACCAGGGGAGAAAGGGAGAGGGGAGGAAAAGGGATCAGAGCTGAAGACAAGGTTACTCCACCTGAAAAAGCCACAAGTCACCTGCACTGTGGATACCAGTCCCCCATCCCAGAAAGGCGAGAGCAGGGGGGTGGCAGAAGGAAACAGCTCCTGTTAGGAGCAACCAAGGGAGAGGAGATGTGATGGCAGGCAAACCCGGGTCATAGGATCATAGAATCATTCAGGTTGGAAAAGACCTTTAAGATCACCAAGCCCAACCGTTCCCCTAACCCTGCCATCCCACCACTAAACCCTGTCCCCAAGCATCATGTCTGCCTGGCTTTTAAATACCCCCAGGGATAGGGACTTGACCCCTTCCCTGGGCAGCCCCTTCCAGTGCTTGATAACCCTTTGGGGGAAGGAATTTTTCCTGATGTCCAACCTAAACCTCCCCTGGTCTGAGTCCTGCAAGGTTGTATTAACAAAAGTAGGAGGATGCAAGTCCAGAATAAGCAAAAAGAGGGGGTTTTTTTCAGCGTGTAGTTAAACTGTGACGCACCTTGGCACCGGTACTGAGGCTGCCAAGAGTTTGTGCTGGTGTAGGGAGGAGCGGAGGAGTTCAGAGAAGAGGGGTCCATCCAGGTTATTTATCTGCTCTCCTCGAAGCAGTCCCTGCCCTGGGAGAGCCCGTCCTTGTGGAGGTAGGGTCATACAGCTCTGCAACCACCCACCGCTGGCTGCTTTTGGAGAGTGACCTTATCCCGCGCTGTCCCAGGGATCAGCCCAGCCTGGAGCTGCCCAGGCAGCCCCAGCAGCACCAGGCAGCGATGCAGAAGGGCTCGCCGGCCCCATCGGATGCAGGAGTCATGGTACCGAGGAAACACATTGACATCAAGCACTAAGGAGGCTTCCAGGAGCTTTCCCTGGTTCAAAGGTTCCTGGAAATGAATAATCACTTCCTCTGGCAGCCCCTCCGCCCCAGGAAGAGGTGCTCCAGCCTTGGTCTGAAAAAATCAGCAAGAAGGCATTCCGACCTGTTACAGCTCCAGGCCGGCCTCCGTCAGGGCAGGATGCCAAAGCCACTGCTGGTGTGACACAGATCCGGCCCGTCCTGGCCAAACTCTGCCTCGTCATTTACGCTAAACCCCTGTTCCCCCAAAGCCAGATCCATCATGCAGCCTGACCCCATCTCACCTGGGCTGTGGCCCTTTCCAGATGCCTTTGCGGTGCGCAAGGGAGACATAACAATTTCCAGGATTTGTTGTTTATAGTCAGAGGTGCTAATTCTGTGCACGGTGAGGGGGATCCGGCGAGGAAATGCTGGTAGAGGTGCCTCCAAGTCATCCATGGTGCAGGCTGGGTCCCCGCTCGCTTCTCAGGCTGTGTCGTCTTCCAGCGGTCTCACCAGGCAAGGAAAGTGGGTGTGCTGGGATGCTGGTGTGGTCCAGACTTGCGGGACGAAGGGAAAGCACAGAGGCAATGTGTACAGCACAACACTGTCCTTGTTAAAATACTCGTGTGAGGTAGATGGACTAGTAGCCCTGTTGGGGGAAACTGAGGCAAGGAGCTGAGGCAGCCCAGTTCCTTAGAAAGGGTCAATATTGGAGCTGTGGTTAAAGCCTGGACATCTTGTCTCATGGTCAGAGAAAGCTGCAGGTCAAAGGAGTCCAGCTGATAATATCCATGGTCCCAAAAACTCCCTTTCCACCCAGCCATCACCCACCTTCCTCCTCCTCTGTCTGGTTAAAAGGCGCCTTGGGCTGGGCTGACAAAATAAAGGTGGCCTCTGGTCTCCAGAAGGGCTGGAGCCCCACATTTGAAGGTGTCCCCAGCACAGACACACAGGAACATGCACATATGGCATCAGAGTCACCGAAGCTGCCCCCAAGCAGTGACACTGCCAGGGCAGGACAAAATTTTATATGTCTTTGGGGTTTTTTTCTAAAATTGTGCATTTTACTCATTTCTCGCACGCCTTGCCCTGCCTGGATGGTGCTTGTCTCCAGTGCACTGGGAGTATTTGGAGAAACCCAGCGGATGATTTCCTGACATCCTTGTGACTGGTAAGAAACCATCAACCCTTCCCAGCAGGAGCGCGGTGGCTGCTGGTGGCAGGGAAAGCCAACAAGGGACGGCATGGAGAGCCCAAATGTCACCCTGGTCATGTTACAGGGGAGGAGAGAAAAGAACTGGCCAGGGATTTATAAAAAAGCCATGAAGCAGAATGCAAAATTCTGGCAATTGCCACAGATGCTGACATGCAGTGAGGCCACCTGAGCTCTCCTGTCAGCCCAGGGTCCTGCCATCCTCCCTGCACCCACTTGCTAACACAGAGAGCAAACCCAACACCCAAGGAAATAAGAAAATAATGAGGGTAATAATGACAATATTAATCTTGGGTATCTACTTTGATTAATGGGGAGCAAGGAGGCTGCAGGAAGGAGCGTGGCTTTTACTGCGTGGTGGCATTTCCATCTCAGACTCCCAGCATCACCCCCTGTGCCCAGGAGGAGACACGGCAGGCGTGCACGTAGGAGAAGCGAAGGTGCAGCGTGGTCAAAGCAAAGGCAGACACGCAGGCAGGCGAAGGGCTTCTCCGCTCGCCATGGCTGAAGCACGAGCCCGCAGGGAGCTGCAGATCCCCCTCTAGCCTTTGCCCATCCAAGAGCACTGGTGACACCAGAGCAGCTGGGGAGCCGGGAGGTGGGTGGCTGTGTCCCCTGAGGAAGGAAGCAGTGGTAGGGATATCTCATTTCTGATCCTGGCTTTCCCAGAGCTCCAGCAAACCCCTCGGCTTTGATCTCCACAGTGCAACGGAAACTTTTTCCCAGGCAGGAGGAGGCATCAGAAGTCATTTCTGCACTTCAGACTTCAGACTTCAGATGGAAGACTTGGAAGGAAAATCCAGCTTTTACAGGCAATCACCTACTGGTGGAGACCTGGAAATCCTCCACAGCTTCACCAGCAGCTCACTGGGAGCCTGGGTCACGCAAGGGAGATGCAGGACAGCGATATTGTTTTGAGCAAAAGCAGGGAAAAGCCAGCTCTAACCTCAAAGTAGACCCCAAAAGGTCTAGCCTCAAGTAGACCCAAAAACATAGCCCCGAGACATCTTTCCACCTCTTCTGCAGGGCAGCAGGGTGGGATGGAGCCGCTCTGCCCCCGCAGCTGCAGGCACGCTCTGCTGTTACAGCCGGACAGTTGACACTGATAACCCCAACCACATACTTCGAGCCTTGCTGAAAAACCATGACCTGTTCCTCAGCCCTTGAAGAGGAGCTGGGAGATGTAGGAGACGAGTGGCACCAGCAACACCCTGCTACATGTTGCACCGAGCCAAGGTGGAACCAGCATCCCGCAGCGGCTCTGCACACCGTCCCAGCTGCCCAGCAAAGCAGCCCAAATCCCGGCACGGGTGCACAGAGCCTTTCACCAGCCCAAGCATTTAGGGCTGCCCTGCCAAGTCTCACCAGCACTCAAGAATGTGAGAGCCACCGTCTGAGCCGGCCTATGGGACTCATGCACAGGGGAATCCCGGGGGACCCTCTCCAGCCCAGGCTGGAGCACAAGGCAGGAAAGGGCCTTTGCTTTGCTTGGACCTAAGCAGCAAAGGCACCAAGCCGTGTCTGTTTACCTCCTCTATTTTACCCATTTTTCCCCAAAAGAGCCTGTTAGGAATCACCATCCAGCTTAGCAGGATGGAGGGTGGGTGGAGGGTTTGGATGGGAAAGTAGCACTGGATAAACAGGGCAGGGAAATGGCCTTGCCATGGAGCAAGCAAGCACCCCCGAGCACCCTACACCACCACCACCGTCGAGCAGTGGGCATCTCTTCTGCCTCCCTCCCCCAAATCCTCCTGCTGCCCCGTTCGGCAAGAGAAGGAGGCACGACCCCAGTCTGCTGTGGGACAACTGGGTGAGGAAGGGGAGGACCAAATAAGCTTTCATGCTAAGCCTCAGTCATCTTAACTGGAAGGATAATTATGTGAGATGGCATAAGAAAAAGATAGGACAGTTTCCTTGATTCCAAGCTGGATTGACTTCATCACTTCTACACATGGAGTGAAGGAGCGGCAGGGTGGTCTGGATCTGATGGACAGGCCAGACATGGTCTTCATGCTGGTCTGCTGGTCAGGATCATCTGGAGAGCTCTGGAGAACCCAGCTCTTGGTGCTCAGAGCATCCAGAGAGCATCTGGAAGCCGGTCCAGCTCGACAAGCCAAAGCGGACCCAAACCTGCCTCTTGTGAACCTGAGTTACATCTTGCCCCATTGGAATTTCTGTTGGGATAGGGATCTTCATGAATGTATCAAACATTACATTTGGAAGTGCTCTGTGGGTGTGTGTGCATATCAAGCATCTAAGTCACACTTTCAGTAAGTTATGCACTATTAAAAGCCTTTTGTTTTTGGCATATATGGAAAAAAAGACCCTAAAATTATGGAAACAGAGTTCTTATAAGGGCATAATAAGCACATCTGTTCTTCTACCTGCTGTCTCTCTTCTGTGTGGCAAAGCACGGCACTCTCTGCAGACAGGGACTCTGAGAGGATAAAATCCCAGCAGTTACGTATCACACGCAGCAGCTGGACAAGCCCGTCTGAAACTGCTCTAAGCCCAGACTTTCTGATAAAAGCATGCAAATGCCACTTGGCTCAGCCAAAGGATGGATTTCCACATTTTGCTGTAGATGAGCTTCGCAGAGCAGCATGTAGACATGGGTGGAAGGGCGATACTGAAGTGAGAATATGGACATGGGAGAAAACACGTTGTTGCCAAGAAGTCCATCAGCTGTGTGATGCAGAGAGCCATGACTGCATCGAGATCCCCAGTCCATTCCAGATAAGAAACCAGATAAGAAAGACTTTCAGATGCTGCTAGGTGGTATTGGAGACCTGAATTTGTTCCTGCACATCCAGTTGCCTCCCATCAACCACCCAAACTACCCAATTCCTCTCCCATGCCTCTTCAAACCCCGCTGAGATTCAGAAGAACAAACAAAACTGCTGGGAAAAATAAATTAAAACATCACATTTTGGACGTTTGGGACAAGAAGTTAAACTTTTTTTCTCTTTTCCTTCAGCTTTTTTTCCCCCAAAGGAAAGGACAGCCCTTGAAGGCAGCAAACACAGTGTCCAGGTGAGGGTGATGCCAGGTGGCCATGGCCACCATGTGCCATGGCAAGAAGTGACACCAGGTGAGGCTGGTGGCTGCGGGCTCCAAGGTGGGTATTTTGCTAATTTGGCCATTAAAAAGCAAAGGGTGGAAAGCTGGAATCAGGAACTAAGAACAGGTTAATGTCATGAATACAAAGGTGAACAGCAAAACGGTACAGCCCTGCCAGAGCCACGACAGCTGCCCAGTGCCTGCCCCGCACACCCAGCTCTGCCTTCGTTTAATTTTTGGTTAAAAGCGATGCCAGAGCAGTCCATGTCGTGACACATGCACTAAGTGCCCCATAGCTTTTGGAGGGGTTTGCCGAGGACTGTGTAGGATTATTCAGCCATGCCCAACTCAACACGACCTCTCCTTACTCAGTGAAGCTGAGCTGGGGATGCAGACCTGCACCCAGCCTCCGAGCACCCACCGGGCAGTGCAGCCCTGGGTGCGCTGCAGCAGCCCCCAGCCCTGCCAGGGAGCTGGGCCTCCGACCGTGGCCAACGGGGTTTTCCAGCTCTCAGCGGGTGTGGGAGCTGCAAAGCCAGGAAACCTCCAGCACCCTGTGAAAGGGCAGAGGGCAGCCTTTCCAGGGGCTGCCGCTTCACCCCCAGCTGCCGAGCAGGCCCTGGGCAGGACGAGATAAGAGCATCTCCAGGAAATCTGAGTCACCCACGGCTGTTCGGTGGGATGGGAGCAATGGAAACATGCGTCTCTCAATGAGCGCTTCAGACAGCCCCCAGCGCCTCTCCCAACACATCAAAACAACCTCCTGGTTTGCCAGGGGATGGGGGAAGTCAAGGGCCATTTTTCCTGTCTGGGAGCATCGTGAGCTGCGGTAAACAAGCCACCTCTCCAGGCTGATTTCCTCCTCTCCTCCTTGTGCTGCCTCATTTATTCCCTGTAGGAAATGTCCCAGTATGAGGCTGTCCCAGACCCACCTCCCCTCTCCCAATTCGTGGCTTGGACTTTTTTATTTGGGGGAGGAAAGTGCCAGTCTGGGACTCACCACCCCATCTTGGCAGTGCCATCTCCAGAGGATGGGTTGGGAGAAGGTCTGGAAAGCTTAAACAAGGACCCCAGTGCCCATTGGCACAGGCGAGGAGCTTTGTCACCCATGATGGCGGGCACGGCCTTACTGCTTCTACCCATGGTTATGTCAACTTCTTGCCTTCTGTCTTGTACATCGAGGCAAAGTCTGTCCTGTCACCCCACATTTGGCCAGCACCTGGGATAAAAGCCTCCAGCTAGGTGTCTTTGGTGCTGATCCAACACAACAAGCCCATGATGGCCTTCCTCATCGTAGAAGTACGCAACCAGCCAGGTCTTCCTCCAAAGAGCCCACTGCGGGGAGCAGAGGCAGGACCTTTCTTGGAAAGCTGGGACATGCCTTGGTTGATCAACACAGCCCCAGGGTGCGCTTGTCTTGGTGGGAAGGAGAGGCAGAGTGAGGAGACGCACAGCTCCATCTTGCGTAGTTAAATATTAACACTAATATTCTATTCTATTCTATTCAAACTGGGGAGAAACAGGCTCTTTGGGTGGCAGTTTCTCTTGCCCTGAGTTGGACATCCCAAACCTCCCTGCTCCTGGGCTGCTGTGACTCCTTGGGTCTCCCCCATGGGTGCTCATGGGCGGTTCATAGGGTCAAAATCAGGCGGGCTTGACTTCACCTGCAATGGGTTGTTTTAAATTAAATGATTACATTTTAAATCAGTTAATTTAGACCGGCCACTCCAGTTGCTAATGACTGATACTGCTCAACTACCAGCAAGTGTATGTCACGCATTGCAATAAATTGCACAGCTTACTGCAGTTAAGCATCTGGCCAGCACTTTGGTAGTTACGTATCCACGTCCTGTGTTTTAAATTCTCTCCAGAACTGAGATCGTTACCATTTCCCCGTGCAGCTGCTGTGTCCTACGGACTTGCAAGGTTTCAGCCCTTCAGTCGTGCTCAGTTTCTTTTGCCCTTTCCTTGAAGGACCGTGACACATCCCCCAGCCATGTGTTTGCAGGACTCGCCGGTTGCTCGCTGGACACGCTTTTGCATTGCTAAATCATGTTTAAAGAAAATAGCTCGCAGTGTCCTGACACACGTACTTAGCGTCTCGCAGGGCTGTGAGCACCAGCCAATATTTTGCTTTTTATTCCGAATGACACAGGAAAAATGGAATGTCTCACCTCTGACCCCAGGAAGGGTCACACAGATGGCTTCCAGGCCCAGCGAAGTTTTAGGACATGGGATAATTCCCATGCACATTCGCTATGCTGCTTCCTCTTGTATAACTATAATATATTTGCAGCTGTAAGTCAGAGGTCCTGTGTGCTCAAACCACAAGAGTAGAGCTGGAGGGCTTTGCCAGGAGGGATCTGAGCTGGCATTTCCTTTGAATACATATTTAGACTAGGAGAGAGCTGAGCTGTGGAGTTCACATCTGGGTCTAGGGGGTGCTCCCGGGCCAGGAGGAGGATGCTCAGGAGGCAGAGGTGGGCTGTGCCTGCTGCGCCCGCTGGGCCTTGTAGGATCCTGGTGCCACTGCACCTTTGGGTATCACTGAGCCAAAGTTAGCTGTCGCTGAAGCTCAAAAATCCATGAAATCTGTACCAAATCCATGAGAGCTGCACAGGGCATGGCCACGAAACCCCTCACACTTGGCAGCACCCAGGGGCTGAGCAGGCAAGGATCAGTGAAGGGCGTTTGAAGTTGAAAAACTGCCTGATGAGAACAGCAGCAACCTCCATCCCGGCTTCCAGGGCTGGCAGAAAGTGGAGGCTCACTCAGCCCAGCTGGTGCTGAGCTCATCCTCTGCAGCTGGAGGCTGTGAGACCTCCCCAAGGGTCCGCTGACAGCCCAGGGCCCAGACCTTGCCTTGGGCTCAAATATTCACAGCAGCCATGGCTGAGTGAAAAAATACGTGTGCTGCTGGGGAGAGCACGGGGGGGGGGTGTCCATGCATGCGTGTGTGTGTGCATGTGTGTGTGTGCGCGCATGTGTGCATGCGCATGTGTGCATGTGTGTGTGCACACGCGTCTATGTGTGTGCATGCACCCATCTCTGTGCAAGCACACATCTGTGTGTGTGCACGTGTGTAAGCACACCCCGACTCAAGGAGGCCCTGTTGGCTGTGGGGAGCACACCCTGTACCCCAGTGGGGATCCACGCTGTGATGCTTTTTAGTGCCTGGTTGTGCCTCTGTGCATCCGTGCATGTCCAACACCAGGCGTCGGGGCAGTGGGTGCCACGTGGGTGCCTGTGCCATCTCTTGGGCTTCCCCATCCTGGTGTGTTCGGGGCTGTTGCTGTGGCCTTGCATGCCTGAGGGTGTCTATCTGTGGGCGTCAGATATTGCAGTTGCCACAAAAGCCAGGAGGAGGTGAATAAAGTGGCTTTTACCAAGTGCTGCAAGGGTCCTGCTGGGGGCGGGACAGTAGCACCAGAGCCCCATCCTGTGGGGTTCCCTCAGCCTGGCTTTCTAAGTCCCAAACGGGCACTTATCCCCTGGAAAATGTGTACTCCACCTTCAAAACCTCAGCATCCAAGACAGAGACGTGACCTATTCCCAAGCCATCTCTCCCTGGGAGCAATTACGTACGAAGTGGGCTCCAGCCGGGTGGATTTGTGTGCAGGGAGGGGAGCGAGCACGGGGCCAAGCCGCTGGTCGGAGCGGGGCAGCCGGTCACCGTGCCTGATGTTCGGCACGTTCTGCTTTGGCATGGTGCAAACAGGAGACAGCAGCAAACGGCTGGGCAGCCCTGCCCTCTGCCACCAGTGGGTTTACCCAGGCACCGCCGCTGAAGAGGAGTTTCTGAGCTAGCAAACCTCCGTCTGGCCCGGGTACGCGTCCCTCCCGTGCATGGACACACCACGGGCCTTGCAAGGCGCCAGGCTAGCCACAGGCGTGTTGTGCTGCTCTGAGATGAAATCTCGCTCTCCCGGAGGAACACGGTGGGACGCGCTCTGCTTGTGCCTGCCCTAGGGGACTGCCCTGGGGTGCCGGCTCCCCTGTGCCCAAACCCCGCAGAGCTCCCAGCCCCTGAACACCTCGCTGCAGAGAAAGGGCAGAAAGTTGAATTTCTCCTGCTTACTGCTGCTGGAGTATCCTGGGCACGGCCAATATTTTACAAGGACTTTCTCATCAGGGAAAAAAAAAAAAAAGGCAGACTCGGTGGTTTAGAAGCAGATGACCCCCTCCATTTGCAATCCCACCCAACTGCCGCAGTCCCCAGCACGGCACAAGGCCTTTGAGTGCTGCCGTGGCATGGGGCTGCTGCACACTTTCCTCTCCAAGGTCTTTGGTTGGCAAAGGGCCTCCAGAAAGCAGGGAAACTTTTATTTCCAAAGAAATCTGCCTTCACCCAACCAGATTTGCATAGGTCAAGGTGGAGCCGGGCAGCCACAGCCAAACTCCTTATGGGCTCCTTGCCCGGGCGCTTGTGTCGATCAGCCCATTCCGTCCTGCTCCGTTCGTCATTCCCTGCCTGGACCTTTTTTTTTTTTTTTGCAGAA
>JAKFQP010000050.1:2135600-2192241 GCA_023375905.1 Nycticorax nycticorax | reverse complement strand
GGGATGGACTGAAGGCTGCGTCAGGCAGAGGCTGTCTGGGCTGGAGGGCCCTGATGGCAGGGTCAGCCAGCGGTGCTGCTCCAGATGTTTGCTGATGCTGCCCTTAAACACACAGGGGATTAAGAGGCTTTGTCCAGGGGGTGACTGGACAGGTGCTAACGAAAAGGCTGGTTTAATGTCCCCAAAAGGCTGCCCAGTCTGGTAGCACCCCAGGGGATGCTGCACTTCCCACCCTGCCTGCAAACAGAGAGGAAAAACCCACAGGGACGTTACCGATCCTGCGTTTTCCCCCCGTTGTCCTTGCAGCAGCTGGGAACAGGGGGATTCGGGGTGTCCCACTCACCGCAGCTGCAGAAGGGCTCTGGGGCATCAACCCGAGCGTGGCTCGTGATGCCTGATGAAGGCACCGCGCCCCAGGTGTCCGTGCCAGGTCCCCCAACCTGCACCCAGACCTGTGCCGCTCCCCTGCCCCAGCTACTGGCCAGACCCCGCCTACAATGATCTGGTCTCTGAGCTAGGGACCGAGCAGGATCCAAGCAAAGTCCCCATCCCCTCCTCTCTTCAGTCCAGATCCTAATTAAACCGAACTTCTGGGCGTGACCCTGCAGTTTAAAACATGAGAAATCAAAGGCTCATATATCCAAGAGCTGTGCAAAAGGGTGTTTAGTCTTTTCCTCATCCAAAGAGATTTTAGGTGAGGTTTTGGGTCAGGACCTCTGCTCACAGGTGGGTTTGGGCACCTCCAGCCCAGTGGGCTCTTGGATGCTGGGAAGTGGGTGTGGAAGTTGCCGAGACCAGGGGGATTCAAATTCCTTCTGAAGCAGGTAGGGCTCCAACAGAAGCAGAAGATAATCCAGCTACGAGTCAAAAGAAACTTCTACAGAGTTTTAAACCTCACAGCAGAGGGGACAGATTGCAAGTGTGGGAGGTCCCTCAGGGGCAGCAGATCCATCTAACAGGAGAGAAGTCATCCAAACCGACAAAAAAGGGCCGGACTCAACCTCGGTACGCTCAGTAGGAAACTGTGAGTAACCGCCTCAACAACTAAACCCTCCTTTCATCTGGAAACATAACAGGAGGCGAGAGCGAGTGAGTACGTCCTGTGGCCGAAAAGCTAAATGAGTCATGTACTCCAGTGGTTGCTATGGAGCTGTTTACACATCGCTTTGTGACTGAAAAAAAAAATATCTAAAGAACTCGCCCAAAATGAACTAAAGAAAAGGAGGATTGTGCAAGCTGGCAGCACGAAGAGGAATAACTCAGCAGGCCAAGGAGGTTTCCAGGAGGAGTCCAAAGAGCTCAGGGATGAACCCACCGAGCCACCGATCCCCAGACAAACCGCCTGCTTCTCCTGCTGCCAGATGCGTGGGAGGTGGCAAGTGTGATACTGGGGGTTTTGTAAGGATTCTGGGAGGAGCCTGAGGAACAGCAGACCAGAAAATTCCAACTCCTATACTGAGATGTTTGGACATCTACAGACCGGGGATTCACCAAGATGAGAAGCAGCTGAAGAGCATCAACGCGGCTTTTGCTGAGGGGAGTCCCACCTGGCAAACACTAAAGCTCTTTGAAATGTGTAGCAAGCAGCTGGGGGATGAGAAGATCTGCCATTTTTAATCTATCTGCTGATTAATAGCCATTAATTGGATAATTTACAAATTAATAGTTTGTGAAAAAATCCGTAACAAAGGATGGGAATAAAATAGGAGTTTTCATACCAAGGGAATGTCACCAAAGGGGCCCCCTGGGAACACATCGCATTTCTGTATGGAATTTGTTGCCACGGGAGGGTTTGGATGCCACTAAGCCCTGAGACAAGTCCATAGCTGTCAGAAACAACGATGCCGGTACAGCCTTTGAGATCCTGCTCCACAGGCTGCCAGACATCGTGCAGGCGCAGGAGTGGCATCACTGTTTTACACCACCATTCCATCAGCATCATTAAGCAGGGTCTGAAAATGGATTTTGAGTTACACTGACCTTTGGCATGACCCGGAGTGGCCATTTTAATATGAACAAACCCAGCTATTTGAAGTAGACCTAGTTCATCTGTGCCATCAATAATTCAGTAGCATGACGTGGCCTTAGACGGTATGATGGGGTGACCCTGGCTGGACGCCAGGGGCCCACCAAAGCCACTCTATCACTCCCCTCTTCAACCGGACAGGGGAGAGAAAAGTAGATCAAAAGGCTCGTGGGTTGAGATAAGGACAGGGAGAGATCATTCGCCAGTTACCGTCATGGGCAAAACAGACCCAGCTTGATTAAATTAATTTAATTTATTGCCAATCAAAATCAGAGGAGAGGATAAAAACTGCTGAATCTTAAAACACCTTCCCCCCCCCGCGCCTTCTTCCCAGGCTCAACTTCACTCCCAGTTTTCCCTACCTACTTCCCCCCAGTGGCGCAGGGGGATGGGAATGGGGGTTGCGGTCAGTTCATCGCACGTTGTCTCTGCTGCTTCTTCCTCCTCAGGAGAGGACTCTTCCCCTGCTCCAGTGTGGGGTCCCTCCCATGGCAGACAGTCCTCCACGACCTTCTCCAATATGAGTCCTTCCCATGGGGTCACAGTTCTTCACAACTGCTCCAGCATGGGTCCATCCCTCCCACGGGGTGCAGTCTCTCAGGAGCAGACTGCTCCAGCGTTGGGTCCCCTGCAGGGTCACAGGTCCTGCCAGAAAACCTGCCCCGGTGTGGGCTCCTCCCCCACAGGTCCACAAAGTCTTGCCAGGAACCTGATCCGGTGCAGGCTTCCCACAGGGTCACAGCCTCCTTCCTTCAGGCATCCACCCACTCCAGTGTGGGGTCTTCCATGGGCCACAGGCGGAGATCTGCTCCCCCGTGGGCCTCCATGGGCTGCAGGGGCACAGCCTGCCTCACCATGGTCCTCACCACGGGCTGCAGGGGAATCTCTGCTCCGGTGCCTGGAGCACCTCCTCCCCCTCCTTCTTCACTGACCTGGGTGTCTGCAGGGCTGTTTTCTCTCACATCTCTTCTCTCTCCAGCTACTGAGTTGCAGCAGGTTCTTTTTTTTTCCTTCTTAAATATGTTATCCCAGAGGTGCTTCCACCGTCACTGATAGGCTTGGCCTCGGCCAGCAGCAGACACAGGGAAAACTTCCAGCAGCTTCTCACAGAAGCCACCCCTGTAGTCCCCTCACTACCAAGACTTTGCTACACAAACCCAATACAGAGGGCTACAGCTCCGTAGGCTGTACCCTATGGCCCTAAGCTTCCCTGCTTAAAATCATCGCTGCTGCCCATTTCTACCTTGCACTACACGATGGTTTGCTTTCTGTCCTTTAAATACCATTTCCTCCCTTTTCCTCTTTAAATATCCCTTAGGAATGCGAGATGCTTCCCTTCCCAGGCTCTGTTACAGGGAAACCCAACCAGCCTCCACCATCTCTGGGGCTCCAGAAACCTCTGGGATTTAAGCTGCACCCACAGGCTGGATATTGCAGGCTTGCTCCGGCAGGCTGACTGCTGGCCCCGACAGCATGCAGAGTTCATTTATAAGGAAACAGAAAGGAAGCAGGACAAGACAGAAAAACTCTTCTGCTTTTACCTGTGAATATAAAAACTCTTTGGATGCTCCACTACGCTCTGAAAGCCCAGGAGACAGCTGTAATGCTAACAGAGTCTGCTGTAGGACAGCATCTTTGGGAGAGTAAAAATGAACCCCTTTTCCATGAATTTGGACTTGGGCAACTCTGTGGACAGTCCCCACAGACCTGCGCAGCACAAAGCACGCCTAGCAGAGACCCTGCTCTTTGATGTCACTAGTGCATCACTAAAACTTGAAACCCCATGCATGCAGGACTTCGCAAATGAAACACGCAAAGCCATGCATTTGCAGGAACCTGCCCCTCTAAGGGAACCCTCCTGCTGGAAACATTAGTGGAAGCTGTGCCTAATTCTGAGTGCAAACAGGGCACCTGGGTGAGGAGGGTGCTGCAGGGATGGGGGCTGCAGTCACCCTGGGGCTCATTTTATGCTGTGAATGCTGAGCAGCATGGGGGGAGGCGGGCAGCAGTGTCCCTGGGTGCTCCACGCCCCAGGGTCACTCCTGTCCTTTGCCATCACCACTGGGAAGCCACAGCCCATACACTGTAAGAAACTCCCCGTCTTGTCTCGTGCTGCCCTGCTGCCTCTCCAGGGCTGGCTCCTGCCCTGCAATGGATCTGCTCAGCCCCAGCCCAGCCCAGCCACTGTGCAAGGCCTGGTGCATTTGCATTGGTTTTGCTCCTTGTTACACATCTGGAGAAACGGGGACAACTCCTGCCAGCCTTTCTGAGTATCATCAGAAAATCTTGTGTATCCTTGTGCTGCTTGCCCCAGTAAAGTATCAGGCATGGTGCTGGGATTAGCCCAAAACATGTAAATACATTAAAAATAGTGCCTCAGCCCCAGGCTTGCTTGCTCCTTCTCGCACTGGCTCGCTTTCCTTGCTGGGCATCAAAGCACCCTCCAGTCTTGCGGAGCATTTGAGTCCTCCTCAGCCCTGCCCGGATAAGAAACAAAGATACTTGGAAGAGGTAGGAATGCCACATGTGGGGCATCCCAAATCTTCTCTTGAGGTCCAGCTGCTCAACCATTTCCTTGGACATGGTCCTCTTGGACATGAAGCCGCAGTGTCCTCCTTGGACATCTTTATCCCAGTAAAACCTGTGACCTTGCTGGGACGCATCCTGGCAAACGGAATCCCTGTCCTGGAGGACGCCGACTGCTCCTGGCACTGCAGCGTGAGCTGGTGGCTTTTGAGAGGGGAGACCCTGATCTTCAGCAAGCCAATCCAGCAGGACCTCAACAGTAGTTTAAGTCTGTCTGGGGATTTCAGACCCCATGTTTAATGCAAAACCTCTGTGCAATGCAAATGTCTCTCTGATGTGTACAGTGGTGAACACAGAACACCCCTGGCCTTCCCTTCCCTCACCAGATGGGCACAGAGTTAAGTTGGAGGCAGGTTCCACACAAACGAGGTGTGAAGCATCTTTCCACAGCCAGTGTTAATCTGTGGAGCTCTTTGCCGCAGGACACTGCAAATACTAGAGGTCTGTGTGGGCTCAGAAAGGAATCAGTCAAATTAACAGCAGCAAAATCCATCAGGTGACATAGAAGGAGCCACAAGCCTGTGGAGGTACAAAAGATGTTCCTGGGAGCGTGGCTGGGAGTTTGCCATTTCCATACAGTCTTTGCAAGACACATGGCATCAGCTACCGCTCAAGACAAACCTTGGGTTCAGTCAGAGCCACAGAGCCATTCTCGCAGCTTCAAGACACAGCTGGGAACACCCATACCTGCTGCGAGCTGAGGAAGAGGCTGTCCCCACAGCAGGACCCAAAGGCGATGCCTCCCCTTGAGAAACGGGAGTGAAATTCAAGCAGCTGAGTGCTGCAGCCTGCGGCTGAGTGGCAGAAACCAGCACAGCGCGACCCCAAAGTCCGCTGCCCCGAGCCACGCACTGGCACTGGAGAAGATAGGAAGGAACTGGAATCGCGTTCCGCACACCTGGGTTGCTTTCGGCACACACAGGCAGATAAAGACAGGCCCACGTGTCCTCTGCAGTATAAAAATGCCGCTATCAGTAAAACAGAAATAGCATTTCCTTTCCCTCTACCCTTTGCCTGTCTTATCAGGGTGGTGGGGAGGCTCTCTGTTTGCTGTAGGTTTGCAGGGTGGGAAGGGATGCCTGCTCCCAAATTGGGGCTGTTTCCACAGAAAGGCAGGAGGGAAACGAGAAATTCCTTCCTGCTAGGAGCCCTGGAAGCAGCGCTGGGTCCTGGCCAGCGTCCACCCTCCTCACCCGCATCCCTGCTCCCTTTGGTCTCCCCAAAGGTCACCCTCCATTAGTCACAGCAGCTTTTTGTTTAGGAAATACCAGCTGGACTGACCATGGCCTCTGCCAAACAACTACAATAGACCTTTCCCTGCAGGCCTCCAGGCCCAGCAAGTCTCCAAGAAATCTCTGGAAGAAAAGACAGGCTCCAAGTGCCCGAGGCCAGGTGGCCCATGCGCACTCAGCATCCCTCCTTCACCCTTCCCTGCAGTTCTTCCCCGGGAAAAGGAGCATCGTACAACGGGGAGATGCATCCAATGAGGCAAAACTGCCTCTAACGCTTCTGTGTTTTGAGGGTATCTGGATGCATCATGGTAACGTCTTAAAGCACGGGGCCAGAAAAAGCCTCGCTTCTGCCCCTGCAGTCAGGCGCCTTCCCTGAGGACTCCTGCACCCCGCTGGCTGCACAGCACCACGGCAGGGGACAAACCAAGCCTGGTGTGCAGTGGCAGGGGACAGGTCCCGCTGCGGCCAAAGGGCAACGGAGCAGCTCATCCCTAGGACGCATCGGGAGGATGAGGCCCGATGCAACCCAAAGCAGACAGCAAAAGTCCCCCATGGCCTCTTCTGTCCCCAGCTCTGCGAGCAAGCTCCCCGCTGGCCACAGACACTATGCTCCAAGGACTCAAAATGGCTCCGCCTGTAAAATGAGGATGATTTCAAGCCCACCCTTCAGCTGTGCCTGCAACACTCGAGGCATACTTTGCTATTTCAGAGCAAATAGTTATTTTATTATTATTGTTCTTGGAGTATTTCTGCTTCTGTAAGCCCTGAAAATTCAGCCACCACCCAGGCCCGGAGGTCTTAGGTGGGGCCACCATTACACAGCTAATGCGCAAGAAACTGGCTTAGTGTGGATTCCGGAGGCTTGTCGAAAAAAAAAGCGCATTGAGAGAATTTCCCCGTTATGCAGCAACTCCCACTTCCTGCTGCACAGGAAACCCCAGCAGACAGCGAGTAAAAATCAGACGAGACTGACACAACTGGAGCAACGATAAGAAACTTGGTTCTGATCCATGCCGTGGAGAAATGCATTAAAATGCCAGCTTAAAGAAGCCAGAAGACTGAACATTTGCCAAGAGGGTAAAAATAAACTCAAGGGATATATTTAAAGGCACATACTACTAAATGCCTCTGTCTTTGATTAAATAAACTGCAACTGCCAGAAAAACCCTCTTTTCCAGCAGTTTGGGGGGAGCTCTGGCAGCAGGAGAATAAACATCAAGTCCAAAACTTTCAACAAATTTTAAAACAACTACCTTGTGGCTGGAGCTGTGCCAGAGCCCGTGCCGTCCCTCCGACAGCAGCGGCAAACTGGGGCTTGTTGGACTGGAGCAGAAAGGATTTCCGTTCCATCGCACCATATGGGCCAGACGCTGCGGTTGTGCGTCCCCACGTGGCTGCAGAAGCACCTTTACTTCAGCGACTGACTTCATTTGCCTGTTTACATTCATTCCTTAGAAACAAATCACGTAAATGGGGACTAGAAGTTCCTGCTATGTGGCGGCAGAAGCATTTACCGTAGTGCGCTGCCAGCTGCCAGGAGCGAGCCAGGGCAGAGGGGCCCTCCCAGTGCCCTCGGACAGAGCATCTTAGCCGCTCCAGCTGAACCGTACAGAGTGACAATTAATTTATCTCTGCACGATAACGACTCCAGCAGGCTTACAAAGAAAGTGCTTGCAAAGGGAAAACTGTCTAAGACCCTTGGGTGAAAGGAGCTGTGCCAGAGCTCGCTCAACAGCACCGTTAAACTTCACGAGCAACCCCTGTTAAAACGACATCACGAGAACACAGTGTATAAACAGAGCTCAGCCATGAATTGTGGAAGGGCTATCTGGTCTGGTTAAACAAAGCATTATTTTAATTTCAAGATTTTATAAATATGTATTTACAAAAGGAAGGTATCAATCCAAAGAGTTAAACAAATGTACAGCTCCCAAGTATTGCTACAGGGAGAGAAATCATGTTAATGCAAACCCACCATTTACAATACCCATTATTCACAAAGAAACCACATTCTTAATTTAAAATACCTCATCCGAAGCTTACAATATCCGCCGCTGCAAAAGCACAATCTGCCTTCAACAGAATTACATGACAAGGAGGAACTGACCCCTTTCATACAGCTTTTCACACAAAACACACCACTTTCGGCCATCCAGGTGAACACCGCCAGACAACATTTCATGATCCTACAAAAGGTTTTTCTTCCAGCCCACAGACTCCTTGGGGAGCACGGCTTAAGGACACGCTGCATGGATTCAAGAAATGTAAACCCCTGTCAGTCCCATTCCCTGCGCCCCTGTGCCGAGGGGCTGGTGAGGAAACTGCAGACCACATCACCCTACACCCTCCTGGCCAAGGAAAAGACCTGCAGCACCAAACTTGTGCTACTGTGCAGTGCCGAGACGATGCCAGACGGCATCACTTGAACAGCATTTGCCAGAAAACGACAGCTCTCAGATTCCCCGTGTCTCTGAAATTGTGCCTGCAACCTTCCTCGTGAACTGGTTTTACTCTTGCTACATTCTCCATACAGATGCGGGCCTTCAGGTAGAAGAGGGACTTCCCGTAAATCCAGGGGTTTAAGATGTTACCAATACCTCCGAGAATGCTTCAGATAAATAAAAGACCAGAGCTGCTCAGAAGTCACTTTCTGCAGCTTCCAAGAGGCTTCAATAATCTTCCCACTAAGCCAATAGCAACATTTCCTTTAAGTGTCCTTCACTGCAACCACCTCAGCGCTGTTCAAATCACAGAATGAGAGAGATGCGGAGCCAAAAGAGCGCTACCTAAACTTTGTAACAGAAGCAGCAATGACCTCCAAGAACAAAACGCAGCAACATCCACAACTGAAATTATCTGAGGCACCAACTGCTGGGGGAGTCAGAGGAGTTCTTGGATAACAGAAGGCTCGGCTTGTGCATGGTTTATCTGAAGAAGAATGTCCAGCAATTTCCTCTTAATTCATCCAGTAGTTCTAAGCCTGTATGAAAGCCACCCAGGATATTTTTTAATTTCAAGTTTAGGCAAATTGATTCTAATCAATCAAACTAAAGAAAGGACTTAACCAAACTGCTAGTGGAAAATCGAATATAAGTTGCTAGGAGTGTTAACCTGAAGTCTTGCACAATTTATTTACTTCTTTTAATTCACACCTCAACAGCTCACATACGCAGCTTCCAAATCTCATGGTCATAGCAACATTCTCTGTTGTACAATACTGTGAATCCGGTCTGGCTTGAGGCTTCCACCATACTCAGGATGCAGTTTGATCCTCTTTAGCCACAGTCTGCTGAAGGCAAAAAAGAAAAAAAGGAAATGAGCACAGGAGAGCTATGTGACTCACTGCCATGATTCTGGGGCACAACATGCATTTCAGCCAGAGACTGAAACTGGTCTGAGCCTTTGGTGAACCACTGCAGCGGTAAAAGCATTCAGAAGCAAATCTAGCTACAGAAGGGGTGCATTAAGAGGAGTGTGGCCAGCAGGTCGAGGGAGGTTATCCTCCCCCTCTATTCTGCCCTGGTGAGACCCCACCTGGAGTACTGTGTCCAGTTCTGGGCTCCCCAGTTCAAGAAAGATGAGGAACTCCTAGAAAGAGTCCAGAGGAAAGCAACTAGGATGCTTAAGGGACTGGAGCATCTCCCCTACAAGGAAAGGCTGAGAGAGTTGGGCTTGTTCAGCCTGAAGAAGAGAAGGCTGAGAGGGGACCTCATCAACACATACAAATATCTTAAGAGTGGAAGTCACGAGGACGGAGCCAGACTCTTTGCAGTGGTGTCCAGCGACAGGACAAGGGACAATGGGTACAAACTGAAAAATAAGAGGTTTCAGTTGTATATGAGGAAGAACAACTTCACTCTGAGGGTGACAGAGCACTGGAACAGGCTGCCCAGGGGGGCTGTGGAGTCTCCTTCTCTGGAGATATTCAACCCCCACCTGGACAGTGTCCTGTGCAACCTGCTCTGGGTGAGCCTGCTTGAGCAGGGGGGTTGGCCTGGGTGATCTCCTGAGGTCCCTTCCAACCCTTGCCATTCTGTGATTCTGTGATCCCAGCACAGATAGCCAAGAAAGGTTTATCAGTGTTCAAGCTTCTGATCACACTAATGACAGTAATTCCAGCCAACATTTGTGAACCCACGGCTGCCAAACTACCTGTCCCCAGCATCGCCTGCGTAATACAGCCAGCCACAGTCAAGAAACCCAGTAAAAGCAGGAGTGAAATGACAGCCTAGAAGTGGAACAGGGGACGGTTGTGCCTACTGCTGCAGGGACCCATGGAAGGAAGAAAACCCAGCGCTGGGGCAGAAAAGGACCTGTTGAGAAGAGCTGGTTGGAAGTGGGAAGTGAGAAAGAATATAAAAGGCAGCGGCAGCCCTTTTGGCTAAGAGCTATGCACACTGCAGCCGTGCACTGAAGCACAAGGACCAATGCAACCTCCCTCCAGTGCATGGTTCTCTGGCTAGCACAACCTGAAGAGGAAGCAGTGCGATGAAAGGAGAAATTGATCCAAATGTCCTCCAAGAGCAGCAGAGTTTATCAAACACTGCTTCACTCTGTGACCACTTTCACTGTGTTGCTTATTTCCAGATTCCAGTAACTTCTATGGCACTTGTCCACGGCACCAGCAAATAATACGAGCTCACGGGACACTGCATATGGCACTTGATGCCAATAATTAGCAAGTTACTCTGTGACTTAACTAAGGGGGCTCAAAACCACAAGGAGGTATGGTGTAAAGGGTCCCACTGCGGAACTAACTCTAAATAACAACTTCTTCAGTCTTTCCTTTCGCGCCTAGGCAGGAAGGAAGTTTATGGACAGAAAGAAATATGACCAGAGGGTTTCCAAAACCCTGGAAATCTTACCTGCCGCAAGAACTGCTTTCCAAGATAGTTGGTCGCCATGCTTGTCAAGTTCTTTCTACTGCCAACTTTACACCTCACATAACCATAAAGGTTGGCTCCCTGAAGCACCACTCCCATCACAACCACTGCCTAAGACACAGGAAAATAAAGTCACTAATTTACACCACCTCACTGGCAACGTGCAAGATCCATTCCTGAGTTGAGGGAGTCAACTCACCAGCCATTTCACTTTGAAAGAAAAGAGAGCGCTGAAAGCAAATATCACCCAGATCATAGGACAGGTGATTAGACCTAACCAGAAAATGCGGGACTCTGCTTCTGATGAGGTTTTACTCCCTTGTGCTGACACCTAGAAACAGAAAGGAAATGGAGGTTAACAGGCTGCTCCATTGCATGGATCACATAGTCATTAAAACCAGTCCAGAATCTACAAGCCCGTTTTTTGCCTCCACACAACAGTACTGGGTGCTTTCAAGACCAATTTCTACATCACATAGAGATCTTTCTGCAACAGAAGATGTTTCCATTTAAGGGATTCTTTTATCAATTTTCTATCAGAATCAGTAGAGGTAGCAGCATCAAATCCTCTTGGAATGCTTGGGGCTAAAAGGTTAAGTTTGGGAAACATAACATTTACTGCCTGATTTGGTTACAAAGCTTAGAAACAGCCAAACGCGCAACACTTTCTACCTCCAAATCACTGCACAGACAACCAGCATTTCACTAATCCTAGCATTGGCAGAACTAAATATCGATACTCTTAGGCATCAAAGAAGGGTAATTTTTTTCCTTACACGCACAGAGGTCTGATTCACACCACACAATAGGTTTTATAAAGTCTTTCAGAGCAGAAGATCCCAAGCAAGCACTCACCTCTTTCTATAATAGTTAAAAAATCTGGACTGGGTTAACAACTTATGGGTAAATTTACAGCATTGCCAGCAGCTCAGCTACCTTTCCCCCCACCCCAGTATGTTCTAGCTTTTCTAAACTAGCATGGTTTTGAGAAAGAATGTGCCTGGGGCAAGTGGACAAACTCAGCTGGAGAAAGGTTTACACCACTGCAGGCCTCCCACGTGATCCAGGAAACCACCTTCACCTCACTCCAGATCTGCATGCCATTGGCTCCACACAACCGAAGGTAAGCGACAGGGCTCAAAAGGGTAAATACGTGACGAGTTGTGGAGTGCCTGACATATGGGCTACGAGAGAGGCAGCAGTAGCCATCATCAACACAAAGGCAAAGCGATAGTTGTGACAAATGCTATAGGTTTTTTCCTTCTTCCAATAGTTGTCTCTAGGAGCTAAAAGCTACATCAGCTGTTCCACGTTCACACCAGAAAGCTTGTAGGTTACTGACGTGACATGGGAACATTGACTGCATTTTATGTGGAACTTTTAGGTTACTTACATTAAGCCAGATCAATACATCATGAGAATGTTTAAATAATTCAACAATCAAAAAGCTCATTGAGCAGCCTACATGTAACAAGCCCATGGTTACAGATCTGTGGCTGGAAGTAAATGTCTACATTGTGCAATCTACCATCACAAGCATAACCGCCAATTAATAGGGGTTTCATAAAACACAAACAATTAAAAGAAAAAAATTAAATACATTTACCTTCCTGGCTTCAAATATCCAGTGACTTCTACCATCATCATCCACCTGGTTCCACCAGCGAAGGCCAACCATCAGCCGCCCAGTGACATTCTGAAACAGAAGAAAAACAATAAACTTTATAGCTTCTGCTGAAAGAAACCATTTGCCAAAGTTCAGCTGTTTGGGTTGCTATTTTCAACAATGCTCACTCACCTCACGTTTGGGAAAGCAAGATTACATGGCTTGTAGGTCCCCAACAATCGTTTTTCTGATATGTCCAGTGCAATAACAAATTACTGTAATAATAAGTGAGGTGTATTTCTGGTGATTCGAAAGTGATCTGATAACGAAGCCCGTGCTCCCTTAGAAGAAAGCCTAACATATGTTCTCCATTTGCTTTTCAAAAAGAAGTCAGGTACACAGAGATTTAAGCGTTATTATTTCATTAACACTTTGCAATACATCACAGTACTTGAGGGTACCTTGGGTATCATTTTGTTGGAAAGTGTCCTGGTTTCAGCCAGGATAGAGTTAATTTTCTTCCTAGTAGCTGTCACAGTGCTGTGTCTTGGATTCAGTAAGAGAAGAATGCTGATAACTCACTGATGGTTTTAGTTGTTGCTAAGTAGTGCTTAGACTACTCAAAGACTTTTTCAGCTTCCCCTGCTCGGTCAGGTGCACAAGAAGCTGGGAGGGGGCACAGCCAGGACAGCTGACCCCAACTGACCAAAGAGCTATTCCATACCATATGACATCACGCTCAGGCAGAGTTAGTTGGCTGGGGGGGAGAGTGATCACGGCTCGGAACAGGCTGGGCGTCAGTCAGTGGGTGGTGAGCGATTGCATTGTGCATCACTTCTTTTGTATATTCTGTATATTCCCTTACCATTATTATTATTATTATTATTATTATTATTATTATTATTGTTATTCTTTTCTCTTATTAAACTGGCTCTATCTCAACCCACAGGTCTTACTTTTTTTCCCCACCCCTATTCTCTTCCCCATCCCACTGGGGCGGGGGGGGGAAGGAGTGAGCGAGTGGCTCCATGGTTCTTAGTTGCCAGCCAGGTTAAACCACGACAGAAAGGTACAAAGAAGTTACTTTTTTTGCGACATGACTATCACACTCTTCAATTACGCTTACATAGTAAGACAAAAATAACAGAAAGTGTAAGAGGAACTTACCTTTACAGCCCAAAAGTCACACGACAAGAGGAGGATAATTGTCACCATGCAGGCAATAAAGCTGCTAGTTAAGAGCTCACAGAGCAGATAGACAACTATCGCACTGACTCGGAAGAATAAGTGGAAAAATGATGCCACTGGATGCCTGGAATGAAGTACAGTACAGTCACAGCTCTTTCAGACGAGACGGAAGCAATTTCAGAGAAATGACATTGCCACGACGATCTCCCGCCAGCTCACGGGATAAGGATCGACACAGTAACATAAACCCAGCATGCAACGACTGCTGAAAATATGGGAAATAAACTGACCAGAAGCTCATCCTAAGGAAGACACATCCTACACAGGGTGATATCCCACATGCAGACTGGATTTGGGGTGGAAGGGGACAGGGAGCTTTACCTAGTGCTCAATGTAAGGCAATATTTATGGGGTAAATTTAAAAAGAATCTGACAGAGGAAGTACCTCTGACGGAAAGGTCATGTTTCTCAACACCACAGACTTGCCCTTCTTTCTGATTTCTGCAGTTTCCAGGGCAGAAACTTGCCATGCAGAGCCAGGGTCACCACAGCAGCCGTGTATGAACGATGCTCCGTGGCAGGAGTTTGGGCAGAACAAGGAAGGACGCGGCTGGTCCAACTACGCCAGGGCACGGCAGAAAGCAGGGCAGCACCCAACATACTCGAAAACGCAATAATGGACTGGCCCAGAACCAGCACCCAGCACGGTGAGAACCTCCCCTTACACAGAGCCATTGTATCAGCATAGACCCCTTACACACAGAAAGACAAACATGGATTAAATGCGAGGGCACCCGGAGGTGTGAAGGCACAGAGCTACAAATTCCAGCTGAGCTTCTGGAACTGGCACTCTTGGTTATCCAGAAGTTACTCTTCATCACCTCTAACCACATAAAGAAGGTACATGGATGTAATACAGCAGCCCTTCCTTCCTCCGGCTTCTGCCTAGAACTCATCCAGAAATGCTTCTCTACAGCCACTGACCTTATTTTTGACTTTTTTGATCTCCTGGATACATCGTCATCAGCATCAAAGAGAGACACATCCTCGATGTCATCATTGCTGTCCTAAGGCAGGGAAAAGATGTGAAGAGCTATATCAGAAAAAAGAATCTGTTTTCAACTTCAAGCATACACACTTTGACTACCCAGAATATTATGATGGCACCTTAAGATCAAAACGAAGTTTGGAAGAAGGTGAAGATTCAATCACATACAAAAGAAAAGGACGCTGTAATTGGATGTTGTTCTACTAATTGGATTTGTGCTTTGTGAAGCCTACATGGGCCCACAGCGTGACTTCAAGGCTCCCTTCTGCACTTCGGCACATAAGGTCTCCCCTCAGCCTCCTCTTCTCCAGGCTGAACACCCCCAGCTTCCCCAGACACTCCCCATCAGCCTTGGGCTCCAGACCCCTCAACAGCTCCATTGCCCTTCTCTGGACATGCTCCAGCCCCTCCATGTCCTTCTGGGAGGGAGGGGCCCAACCCTGAACCCAGCATTCGAGGGGCGGCCTCACCAGTGCCCAGGACAGGGGCACGGTCACTGCCCTGCTCCTGCTGGCCACACCAGTCCTGATACAAGCCAGGATGCTGTTGGCCCTCTTGGCCACCTGGGCACACTGCTGGCTCCTATTCAGCCGCCTGTCGACCAACACCCCCTGGTCCCTCTCTGCTAAGCAGCTTTCCATCCATTCTGCCCCATGCCTGTAGCGTTGAGTGGAGTTGTTGTGACCCCAGTGCAGGACCCAGCACTTGGCCTTGTTGAACCTCACCCAGTTGGCCTGGGCCCATGGATCCAGCCTGGCCAGGTCCCTCTGCAGAGCCCTCCTCCCCTCCAGCAGATCCACACTGCCACCCAATTTGGTGTCATCTGCAAACTGACTGAGGGTGTCCTCAATTCCCTCGTCCAGACCATTGATAAAGATGTTAAACAGAACTGGGCCCAGAACTGAGCCCTGGGGGACACCGCTCGTGACCGGCCGCCAACTGGCTTTAGCTCCGCTCACCACCACGCTCTGGGCCCAGCCTCCAGCCAGTGTTTTACCCAGGAAGCGTACGCCAGCCCAGGCCGCGGGCAGCCGGTTTCCCAAGCCGAATGCTGTGGGAAATGGTGTCAAAGGCCCCCAGCCTTCGTTCCTCTCGCCGAACTTACTACCTCGTAGGAAAGCTACTCCTGCGCCAAGCAGCAGGGTCACAGCCTCCCGCGCTGTAGCGAATGTACCGGTGACAGAATGAGGGATGATCACTTCACAGGCCGGGCACCTCCCCGCTGCAGGCCCCGCGGGAAGGTGACGCCGGCGGCACCAGCCCTGGGGTGCACCCAGAGCCCGGCCCTGCTCCGCGGCTTCCCGCCGGCCACGGTACCCGCAGCGCCGCGGAACGTCAGGCCGCCCCGTCCCCCAGGCTTCCGATCCGGTCACGATCGATGCCCAGGGGGTTCCGCCGTGCTCGGGGTCCCCGGGCCTATGACGGCGGGAAGCGCCCACCTATCGCGCACTCCCCATGCCCGGGCGCTGCCGCAGCGGCCCCGCTCCCGCCTGCCCCCGCGTCCCCGGGCCCCCCGTGCTACCCGGGCCCGGCCCGGCGGGAGCCACCTCACCTGCCGGAGCATGGTGGGAGCCGCCTCACTTCCGCCTCCCGCGCCGCGTCACCGCCGCCGGCCAATCCCGGCACGCACCGCGCTTGAGGTGCGGGGCGGGGGACGGGACGGAGCGCGAGACGTGGCCGGTGGCGTCACGGGGGCGGTGCGAGGCGCTGCTACCGTTAGAGCCGCTCGCGCCGGCGGTGTCCGTGAGGGGAGCGCAGCGGCTGCCCCGGCCCTCACAGGCTCCGCGGCCGGGGCGGGAGGGCGGCAGGGCCCCGGGTCTCTCCGTGAGGGCTTGAAAGGGATTTCAGACCCGTACGGCTCTTACAGCAACAGCGAATCACGCGTCAAAGCTGAGGTGTAGAAATCCAAAGCTTTCTAAGGACAAAAAAGTCTCCCCTTGGGCTGACCCGGGAGTACTTGGAGCTGGCGGGCGAGGGGCGAGCGAGGGACCCGTGTGAGGGACCCGTGTGAGTCCTCCTTTGGTGCTAGCCCGTCAGCAGTGACAGTCCCTAGCTGTTAGTCAAAGCTGTAGTCATCTAACGCAGCGAAGTGGAAGCATACGAAGCGCTGGTGCCACCCACGCGTTCTCACCGGACGATCGTCCCCCTGGTTTCCTTGCAAAAATGTAAAAGCCTGGTTGTGGGGCGGCACGGGGGATATTACAGAAATTACCATCAGTGTGGCTGCCGCACAGCAAATGTGTTGTTATCGTTGGAGAAACGCCGTTTCCTCGGGACCTCTGAAGATAGATACACAGCACCACTGCCTAATCTTTACATTAAACTATCTAAAAGAAACCCAAAACAGTCAACCAAAAATCCTACTGAAAAACCTCCAAAGGAGAGTCACGTGTTTGGGGTTTTTTTCCCTTTTTTTTTTTGTTTTAAAGCATATGGCCAAACATTTGCTTTGAGGACAAAGCAAACCAAATATTAATAGTACTTTATGCTTGCTTGTTTTGTGAGCAATACAGCGTTTTCACATGTAGCATCTCCTCCCAGGTGACCCCGAGGTGCTGCTTGGTGCCAGGGGCAGGACCTGCTCTGCGCTGGGAGATGATCTCCACTGCTTTCACCCCGCTCAGGCACTGGTGTTGGACAAAGCTCCCTCCAGGCATTTCCACCCACCGGTACCTGCTGGGGCGGCCAGCGAAGCGTCAGGCTCTTGTGTTCCCAAAATGCAGCTGGGGCCCCAGACCCCACAGTGAACTGTCCAGGAGGAAGATGAAGGCGTGGAGCTGCAGCTACAGGGAAATCCCCAGCCATGCAGGCTGTAACCCCGGGGCTCAGACTCACCCGTGCTTTAGGGTTAATATCCCCACTCGCTCATAAAGAGCCCCGGTACCGGCGAGTGCTGTGACACAGCCCTCCCTCTCATGACTCTCAAAAACTGTCCTGGATCCAAATTAACGCTTTATTTCTATATAACACCTGAAAAACCACAGCAGAGAGGCACCATAGCAATAAGCATATTATGCAGCCAGTCAGAAGACAAAGTTCATCATGCAAAGGCCTGGCTGTTTAATGGTCTTTCTCATACATCTTTAATTGTTTATGTTGGGGTCTTTTTAATTTAGAAAGGGCAGATGTAGAGTTACCAGATATACATGATCTGATGTAGAGTTATCTTAAGTCTGATGTACACAACCTAATCTCGTGGGGTGTGATCCAGCCATGAACAAGTAAAGCGTCCTTTCACTTCAGTACTGCCTGCATACAGTTTTCACATCAGTTTAAAGATGCTATGAAAAAATCCATTTTGCTCACCTGGTTAGCGCGTACTCTTGCAATGCTCACTGAAGTCAGCATGCCATCTCGCAAGCAATCCAAAGCTGTTACTGATAAACACAATACTGTATAAAAACTTACTTTTTATAACTTTGCTGTTGCCTCTCTCTAATACTTTCTTGCTCCTTTTCTATTCACCGCATGAATCACCCGGCACCATTCCTCTGCTGAAATACAAACGCTACAGCCAACACTCAGATAAACACACATTTCGTTCAGAAACACCTGTCAAGCTCTACAGACAAAATTGCTGTGACATCAGCACAGTATCATCACATCAGGATCACCTTCTCTACACTTTGTGAATGATAAGTACAAGGCTAATGGCACCTTTTTACAACAAAACTCTGTTGAAATGATCTTGGCACTGCTCTGGCTTTATCTCTGCTTGCAGGGGCATCACGTCCTGCACAGCACCAGCACTGCCTGCAGCACCCCAGGTTGTCACCTCTGCACACCCCAAGGCCATGTGCACAGGAAGGTCAATTTAACTCAGAAGCTAATTGTTAAGATAGTAAACCAACCCCCTCTTCCTTACCTTCATAAGTGGCTTTGTGTACTGCGCATGGCATCTTCCAATATGTTAATTCCCTTCCATTGCATCTCTGGCGCCCAGCTCCCAGCTTTGCATCCATCGTGCTGAGCTAAGGCCAATAGCAGAAGGACTTGATCCAGCTCTGCCCTCCTTAGAGAATTTCACACCACCTGTGTTGGCGGTGGCATCCTGCAAGAGCCTGAGGACCCACACCTGCAGGGAGAAGCTGATGTATTGGCTCCAAATAGGAAGACAACACTCCAATCCTCCTAGCTTCGGCATGACTAAAAAGGCATCAGCCTTTCTGTGATGTTTTTCCGCTGGGCTCCCTTTATTAGATGCTTTTTTCCCGGGGGGTTGTGCCAAAAGGCCTCGGGCTGCAGCTGGGCTTACACTGATTTCTTGTGAGAAAGTGCCATCCCGTGGCTACGTGTGAAATCCTTGCTGCTTCATGTCTCAAAACGAACATCAGGTAAAGCCACCTCAGACAACCATACTGTGTGTCATAGCACAGGCACAGTGCAACAAGGGCAATTGCCAACCTCCCACCCTCGCTCCTCCCCTGCCGCATGGATTTCAGCAGCAAATCCAAATTACAACAGTCCAGCTCCCAAATCTTCATTAGTTTTTGGCTTCCTCACAGTTTTACATGGACACTTGGGTTTTATTACCTGTTCATTATTATTCTTTGGGAGACAACTATTGTTATTTTTCAGTGTGGGAGAGTTTCACAGACTTGCATCTCAAACCAGAAGTGCTGCTGAAAGGACTCTTGAAGCGACCGTGGGCAGGAGTCTCCTGCCTCAAGCCATTAATGCAAGAGAATAACAGATTTCTGGTACACTGGCCCCAAAGTTGGACACCTAGAGAGGTTTTTGTCTTCCCAACTCAAGCCAATTGAAGTCCTGAGCATAAGTGGAAATCAAGCACATTTAGGTGCTTTGTCTGCAAAAACAGCAAAAAGGAAACCACTAGCTTTATTTTTATTATGTAACACAAATTAAATTTTAAGCTGCTTTCCAGGTGGGTGGCCCCAGTGTGTCCTGGTGCCTGGGGCATTTGCCTCTTCCCGTGGCTCAACTCCACCAGGTCTCTCAGCCCATTCCCCTAGCCCGCCCAGGTCCCTCTGGTGCACCAGCCACTCCTCCCAGTTTGGTGCCATTTGCCAACTGGCAAAGGTGTGTCCTGCCCCATCACCCACGGTGTTAATTAATGAAGATGTTAAAAAAAAAATCAGACCCAGTATATCAACGCCCTGGGCTGCACTGCTAAGTTGCTGGCCTCCAAGCTGGCTTTCGTGCAGCCTCTGGTCTCAGGCAGTTGTCAGTCCACACTTCTCCAGCTTATAAATCCTAATCAAGCCACATAAACTCTGATAAGATTTTTTTATTGTTATTCACACACAGTTGAGTCATACGTTGAGCTATATTAGTGTGAAACAGTGCTGGGTCTAGAGTAACAGCAGGTCTAGCAAGATAAATCCAGGAGAGGGCTCAGACCTTACCTTGAGAAATAGCTGAATATACCAATAACATCCCTTAGGAAAACTTACGGTAGAGGTGTATTTTATACTTAGAAACCAGAGGGATCTTGACATGGTGGACTCAGCTGGACCCCAGAATCCTCAGATACTGGCTGTTTGTTGGACTAAGGGGTTACCTCAGATAAATGTATTAAACCCGAGCTCTGGAGCAGGTATTTTCCCCTCCTCAGTAAAAGAGGCTACAGGTAGGCCTTTGATTTTCCTTAACCAGGCCTTCTTGCACGCTCTTTGCTGATCTTCTAGGAGCTTTGCCTGGCGTGCCTGACACTGAGCTACTGTAGCTGCCTTATACGCAGCCTTCTCTTTTCCTGTCAGAAGCCTGAGCCCACTGGCCCTCCAGGAAGGGTCTGCAGCATATGGACAAAAAGTCTTCTTTCTCCTGGAAACCGCTTCATTTTTCACTTGTGCCATCACCACATGTGTTGATTTGATTGGTTCGGAAGAAGCTGTAAACGGGTTGATAAACTGAACCCCATCTTCAGGGAGAGTAATGATTTTACCATGACCACTGGGAGCTTTCTTTTCTCGCAGCACACCACAAGTCTTGGGACGTACAACAGAGGGAACAGGGATAGAGGAATTCACGGTGGGTCCGTGCAAAGAGTTTTTCATCTTGAGCTGGAGCATTTTGGTTTCAAAGGGTACAGAAATTCTTTTCAGAGTCAGAGAATCACTGTGCAATCTCGCACGTTGAAGCCGGACTATCTGATCCTTTCTGTGTTGCAGCGGGGTTTTGAATATTTGTACCTTTTCAGGGTGGTGGTGCTGATGTTCCCATGGAGGCTCCCACGCTTCCCTGGCTTTCGCAGTGTGCTTAACGCTGGAGCTGACTCGGGCTGACTTGCTGGCATTCTGCAGCGTACTGACCGTTAAGAGGAACTTGTCAGGGGTCATTGGACAACTTGGGCCTCTTCTCTTCTCATGCTGCAAAGTGGCTTCAGGTTTGCCATCTGTTTCCAGAAATAAAGCAAACATTTGGAGTTGAGGATAGTTTTTGTGGTTGTTGTTGGCAGGGTCATACTCTGAGTAAGACCAGGGATGGGTGGCTGGACTGACAGGCGTATGGACAGTCCAAGTTTATGTGCAGAACAGGCAGCATAAGAAGCTACAGGCCAGTGGTGCCTAGTTCAGTTTGTTCATCCTTGGCCTCACCAGTGACACTGCCAACATCAAAGGTAACTCTGCCTTGGTTGACTGAGAAGTGTTCCTTGCCATAGCCTGTACGGGTCAAACTACAGCCAGATGCTGTAACATATGTTGTATTTGTGTTTGGATAGCTTGGTATCCACCTTGCTTGAAACTCTGGTTTCTAAAAGGAATGAGGTTCCTACCACCTCTTCCCATGCATCCCTTTCTTGTCCTACAGTTCGTGTGTTGGGAAAAGGCTTCAAGGTGAGTCAGCTCCTGGTAGAAATCTTTGAAGTAGGCAACACCTGAGAACCACTTTGAACCATGACTGCTCAGAACTGTGAATTTGAATCACAAGACAGGCTCCGTAGCCTGGCTTTGCTGCCCCAAGGGATGTAGGGACTGAGCTGTGCTGTACAACAGACACATCAGGATGGGTTGTGTGATTATGCCCTTGGCTAAGAACTAGGTGGGGATTATGACACAGACGGGAGCCATAGAGGAGCCATAGCATTACCACTGCAGTGATCTGTTTTACCACTGCAAACCTTTCATCCAGAATGGGCCTGTCTTCTAGAGATCCTTACCTTTCGTTTAACCCATTCAGTTACCTTAGGTGCACTTGTCTGAAGAATTACTGTCCTACCAAGCTGCAAAGAGTCCTTACCGGTACCTGCGAGGATTCTCGCAGAATGTGCTCTCTCTGACTTTACTGAGGCAAAGGCACAAGGTTGTTGGGCGCCAGCAATGAAAACGTTTTTCTGCTGCTCCGCCTGAATACAAAAAGTCTTTTCCATCTCAAGAAAACGCTGCTGTTGCTGGCAAGCTGCTGATTTCATCAGTTCATAGCAGAGAGCTAGAAAACAGAAGAAAAAAGTCATCTCTAAGCTGCACTGGTGTTAAACTTTTATTTAATAAAATCTTCATAACTGATGGGATTTCAAGTCTTTGGTTACTGTTTCACCTCTTATCACAGCTTCTAAAGGTCTGGGTAACTAGAAATAATCCAAAAGTACTTGTTTGGCAGAAAACCTCACAGAAGTCAAAGATGACAGCAAATGATGGGTTTTTTTAAATATTACGTATACACAACCCATACTTTTTTGCCACTAGAATTAAAATATGTTGTGCTCCCTATTTGTTGCCTGTTTCTACAAACTGTATGCCTTTTACCAAGTTGCACCAAGGAGGTTAGCATCCAATGGCCTTGAAAAGGTGAAAACTTTTCTTAGCCCATGAGTTCATCTGCAATACGCAGTTTGTTTGTAGAGCTGGAAGATTGGCGATACATACTGTCTTAAATAACTGCTGATTTTTAAAAAAATAACATCACAACATTGCAATTGAAAAGGTGCCTGCTTATGTGCAATTGCATTTCCCAGTGATGGCAGATCCTGAACGCAGGTGTCCTATAACTTACTGAGAGTATTTGCTAATAAATAATTCAAGCACTGAATCAGCGGCATGTTTCTGCGCACGCCAGCTATAAGAATATGAATAATACTCCTGATTTCTCTGTTACTCAGTTTGAAAGCAACAGCGCCTGTCTTGACAAAAATGTGTTGAATTTCTACCAAACCTTTCTGAAAAGTACAAAGGTTTTACAAAAGCCTGGAAGGGACAGGACTATTGAAACGCAGCAGCGCATCTACCAGGCTGCACTTTGAAAAAAGCAGAGAGCCTGTGCATCAATTCAGATGAAGGCAGTGGGTACTTGAAACCCTAGACAGAGTTTCTTGAAACATTTTAGAATACGATGCCGGAGTACTGCAGAGGTTGTACATAGTACTTTGAGATGCTTCGTGGCCTTTTGGTGACTGGTGGTGGATCCAGCACGACGGCGTGAGCTGGTCAGCATCTTGCGTCTCCAGAGCAAGTTGATGCGTCTGGCTGAGGTCGTGGCGTTTCACTCGCTGGAGTGGTGTTCTGCTTGAGGTCCCGTTGAGCTGGTTTTTCTTCCCCACCATCTTTCGGTCAGCAGCTAAGGTATAGTCCCATCTGACATCTTCAAACTGGAACATCAGCAGACTAGTTGGCGAATTGATCACCATCCTGGAGGAGGGAAGGAGAAGCCGCTAAAAGCGCAGATACCATTAGCACAGCAGTTACTACGCAAGAGGTCCATATACTTCTCTGCAATACAAAACCACTTAAACAGGTTAAGCTTAAAGGGCATTTAAACAGATCAGAGATAACCATCACTTGTTTAAGGAAGCAATACGAATTAGTCCCATCAATCAGACCCTGTAAATTTCAACTTGTACTCCTTATGAGCTCGATGGGGCTCTCTTCATTCAGCTCTATGGCAAAATTAGTTTTAAAATAATTGGGATGCAAATTGTCAACAGTGGACTGAGCTAGATCAGCACAATGCCAAAAGAAACTGGACACACCATATTATTAGGGACATTTAAACCCAAATTGGAGGGGTGGACCACGTCTGGTTGGGATGGAGTTAGTTTCCCTCATAGCAACCCACATATCGCTGTGTTTTAGACTTGTGACCAAAAGAGCATTGCTAACACACCAGTGGTTTGGCCATTGCTTACACAGAAGCTGTGAACTCCCTTTTGTTGGGAAGTGCAGAAGTGAAGGATTTTCCACGACTGGCTTTTATAAAGGGGTGGTAGGTCAGGGAACAGGTAAAGGCTTTGTCAAAGCCTTGGCTTGATTCTCCAACCTTGTAAGAAATTTGGGTTCTGAACACAGCTTTACAGTTGGGTCTATATCTTAAGTTTTATAGAAACAGGAAATTTTAGATTGCCAAATGAGCTAAGCAAATCTATTTTCCACTGTTGTTAACAAGAACTGAAGCAGTCAGTAGAGCCCTTTAAAACCTATTTGTGAGAAGGACAGAGAGGAAAAACACACAATTATTTAAATTACAATGTAAGCTACTTAATTTGGTTCAGAGGCTGATGGCAGATGTTGTCACCAACCTGTTTTCTGCAACAAAGAAAGAAGATATGGGGTCCCCTCTGCTGTTGGCCATCAGAACTTTCAGGCAGCTTCCAGTCAGGTAGTTAAATATACGAATCTTTCCATCAGCACAGCCGCTGATGACTCGGAGATAGAGGAACTCCAGGGAGAGAACTTCCCTGAAAACACAACATGTCAGTATTGGTACATTCATTATCTTTCACGGGCAGACACAATCAACCACTGCTTTTGTCTTGGAGGAGATGCAAAGGTCTGCCTCCATCCACATGTTAAACAAAGCAGCTCATTGAGATATTTAAAAGGCCTAGGAGCAAAGCCCCTCATAATCACTCCATGTCCAAATGAACCAACGCGGTGCATCCTCAGAGCAACCAGTGTGGTTTATGGCCGTCCTCTGCGTTTTAAATTTCATTTTTATGTCTAGGAAAGTAAATGAAAACAATATGATGCTACAGTTTTCACAGTTCTAATAAACAATTAAAGTATTAGAAAATAACATAATATACAGTTGGTAGGGTTCAGCATGTAAATCAGCCACCTCTGACACAGAGAGTGTCTTTTCTTGACCAGGTAGTGCCATACCCTCTTGCACATGGGTTGGGGTCCTTGAAATATTGGACTATGCACTGTCAGTCTTAAGTCATCCCTGTTTGTGAAGAAGCAGTTGCATTTTAGGTTGTTATAGGTCTTAACTGACAAACACTGGTTGCAACCACATAGTGCCTGACACTGATTTAAGATGAAGATTGTTGAAAGTGGGGATATTTCAGATCCTAAGACTGATGATTAAGGCATTTTGTGATGGGACACATTTTCTTTACAGATTTAGTAGACTGTTGAATACAACTTGAAACCCATCCAATTCCTACTTAGGGTGGCGGAAAGCTATTAGGCATCTCTTGAGGTTTCCCAACATGCTCCATCCCAGGGCGTATCCATCGGTGCTTCCTGTGACTAGGTGCCACTGATCAAAAGACAAGCACTTCACTGGGCCTTGGTGCCCCTCTAATGTCTACAAAATAAAATAAATAGGTGCAACACTCAGCAACGTGGATGTAAATATGCCAACATATCTTAACGGCATTCACAACACCAGCCTCATATTATATTGTAGTTCTATTGGATGATGTTGTAATAGACCAATACACCCTATGGATAACTGTGTTAGTTTTATAGTCCCTTAGAAGAAATATTCTGGGCTTGTTGCTGATGATGAGCTACTGGCATGGAATTAACATCTGTTTTCCATCTTTATTACATGTGCAAAACAGATGTGGCCGCACCAAGACCTTTGTCATCTGTTGAGTGTTCTCCCAGTAGAGAAGCAACTGGGCTTTCCTGGCTACAGTGGAAGGGGCGACTGCAAACCTCGCTCAACTGGAGCCAAGCTGTCTCGCACCCGAGATGCATCTTAATTTGCAATTCTTCCCCACAGGGAGAAAGAGCTTCAGTCCTCTCGGATGTAGGCTAATACCAATTCTGGACACCTGCTAAGGTAATTAGCAGACTCTGGCCTCAATCTTTAATTACAGAGCAGCTATCCAGCTGCTTCAGCTTTATCAACTGTTATCGGTTCCAACAGGAAGTTTCAGCTTTTGGGCTGATAGAGGATAACTCCAGCCCCAAGAGCTGTGGGTCTAGCCCTCCCACCCTCTTCCCAGGTTCTGAACATTTTTACAGGAGCAGAGATGAATGTATCTGCAGAGAACAAGTAACGATGGGGGTTAAACAAGGCAAATCAAACCCTGGGTTAAAATTGACAGTGGTTTGCAAATCAGTTTTTATATTATTTGCTTACAAATGATTCTGCAGTTTCTTTTATCAGTTTAAGCTGCTTTTCATTTTGTTTCTGGGGATTTTTTTTTAGAAATTCTTTGGCAAAAGCAAAAAGCAATGGTAAACTGGCACAGAAGATTTTTGACCATTTTGCACAAAATCATCCACCTAAGAAGAAACTTACTTTGATCAGAGCACCTGTATCAGCACACCAGACTTTCACCAGCCCGCGGTCACAGCCACTGACAACATGGGTACTGTCCATTTTAACAACCCAAACAGCACTGTTGTGCTTCAGAGTCTTAAGGCATTTCCCACTCTCCAGGTTCCACACTGTTAGGGGCAAAGGTGAGAAATATTAAAAATACACATGCCCCAATGAAAATTTTTGCCGAGTACAATGTGAATTAGAAGATACTATTGGAATTACAGTTGTACCTTGTACCGGCAGCTCTGCATGTGGCCAAGTGTTGGCTTGAAAAATATAATCGCGCAGCAAAAATTTTAAGTGCCAAGTCCAGAAAATAGCACATCCTTTTCTTCCTTATTCTCTAAAGCTAATAATAAGGAAACCTCTGTTTCTGTAGTGGAGGTCCCATCCCTGGAAACATTCCAGGCCAGGTTGGACGGGGCTGTGAGCAACCTGATCTGGTTAAAGGTGTCCCTGCTCCCTGCAGCGGTTTGGGTTGGGTCCCTTCCAACCCAAACCATTCTATGATTCTCTGGCAAGGCTGAAAGTTGATACCACTTTCGCAAGAGTTGGTCTGGCCTTATAGCCACAAAGCCTTTAAAACCAAATAAAAGCAGAAATAATGAGAATTTATTCAATGACACAGAGACCTTGCGTGTGCATGCGTCCGCAGTTGAGGCTGTTCTGCCAACAGAGCCAAAATACGAGATGCTAAATTTCACTCTCTGGTGTATAGACTTGCTTTCCTACCCACATGCAGCACGTGTCAGACCCATCACACCTCAAGCACCCTGCCCATAGCTCGCTACTCCCTGCCTTTGGCTGGGAAGTGCTTGGCTCTCACCTTTCACCATCCCATCCCTGGCTCCTGACACGAGCTGCTCATCATGTAAATCCAAGCAGGTGATCGTCCCACTGTGACCATTAAAGATTTTCACACAAGCACCACTGTATATATTCCAGCACCTACAAAGGAGCAACAGAAAAGGGAATACAGTCATTAACTTAACCGATGGCTTATTCATCTTACTCGTTATTTCCCACTTACCAGGCCCAGCTCTTCTCCCATACACGCTAGGTTAAAATCAGGACTCATTCCACCAAGGTGTGGGAAAATTTGGAACAATCAAGTCAGGCTTAGTATTAAATTTTTACCCATATACTTTTGTTTTTCTGCCTCCAAACTGCCTGGAAACATGTGGCTAGATTTCACCTTTGGCATGGTTACCTTCAATTAACCTGAAAAGGCAAAGCTTTACAGATAAGGTTGTTTCTTTACTGACCGGTGACAAGATTATTTCTGTTGACTTTACCTAGAAAGCTCAAGCCTGCACTTAAACAGCCCTTTTGGAATGGGAAGAGCAGGGAGAACAGAGCCTCACTCAACAAAAAGGGAGTGTGTACTAAATGAAAACTTTTAACGCTAACTTTTTTGTTAAATTAAACTCTGATGGAAATGTGCGATTGCCATACCAGACCCAGATGACCTGCTGTTTAGCTTTTCACCCCTCATCATGATATATTTGAGCTGGCTGAATTTGAGCCAGCAGTGTGCCCAGGTGGCCAAGAGGGCCAACAGCATCCTGGCTTGTATCAGGACTGGTGTGGCCAGCAAGAGCAGTGCGGTGATCGTGCCCCTGTCCTGGGCACTGGTGAGACCACCCTTTGAATGCTGGGTTCAGTGTTGGGCTCCTCACTCCCAGAAGGACATGGAGGGGCTGGAGCATGTCCAGAGAAGGGCAATGGAGCTGGTGAGGGGTCTGGAGCCCAAGGCTGATGGGGAGCGGCTGGGGGAGCTGGGGGTGTTCAGCCTGGAGAAGAGGAGGCTGAGGGGAGCCCTTATCGCTCCCTACAACTGCCTGACAGGAGGGAGAGGCGGGGGGGGCGTGTGTGTGTGTGTGTCAGTCTCTGCTCCCAGGGAACGGGTGATGGGACGAGGGGAAACAGCCTCAAGTTGTGCCAGGGGAGGTTTAGGTTGGACATTGGGAAAAATTTTTTCCCCACAAGGGCTGTCAAGCACTGGAAGGGGCTGCGCAGGGAAGGGGTTGAGTCCCCATCCCTGGGGGTATTTAAAAGCCAGGCAGACAAGGAGCTTAGGGCCAGGGTTTAGCGGTGGGATGGCAGGGTTAGGATAACAGTTGGACTTAATGGTCTTAAAGGACTTTTCCAGCCTAAACGATTCTATGATTCTGTGTGAGTCGGTCGTCCCCACCCCGTGTCTGAGGGTGCAGTACCTGGGAAGGAGCACAGCAGGTACCAGGGTGCTGAGCCTGCCCAGCACAATGGGCCTTCTAAAATGCCACAGAGGAACTCAGCCTCCCTGAACTCGATGCTGACATTAGCAAGGCCAGACTCTCACTTCAAGCGCGTATGGGAAACAGATCCGTTGATTTAGGATGCTTTAGGAAAACCTGTGCATCACTTATCTTCCTGTTTTATCATTCAGTGCTGGGTGAAACTGGGAAACAGAAGCCATCCTATGTGAGTAGGGAATGCGTTTCTACTGTCCTTTATTACGCCAATGAAAGTGGTAGGAAGGAGGATTCCCAAAGATTGGGGTGGAAGGATTAAAGTTTCAATTTTCCTAGACTGGCCAAGGGGCTGGTATCCCAGGGCACCATCCCCATGCTGCTCACCTGATGCTGAGATCAAAGCTTGCACTGAGAACAAACCCTTTCTTCTCGTTGAGGAACAGTGCTTTGATGCTGCCAGCGTGGCCAGAGAGTAGAGGCACCACTTCTTTCATTCCCAACATACCAAGAAGCCTCACTTTTCGGTCTGCAGAGCCAACGGCTACCAAGTTTCCACCACTGTAATGGATTACTCTGCTTCGGTCTGATCTGGATAAGAAACAGTGCCCGCAATGAGCTTTAACTGCCTAACAAGGTACAACAGGTCTAAGATGGTGACAGGCATTTCTCTGATGCTTCATGGTCCTCATTGAGCAACCTGATGGGCGATACACGTAAAGCAGGTAAATCCTTCTCAGGCCACCGCAACCAAGGTCCCTAGTTCTGCATGGCCGTGTTTGCATCTGGAGGGTAAGTGTAAAGAGGGGAGAGGGCTCCTCCCGGCCCCATATCCCTTGTGGGGATCTCACTGTGGATTCCTAACCCTTACCTCTTTAAAAATAACTTAACCTTGGTATCTTTAGAAACAACTGGGTCTGACACTGAGTATTTCCAAGAGACCCTTCTCCAGCCATACATTCCCACAGAAGGATTGCAAGGAATGGGGATAGGTTTTCAGAAGCCACTGTTGGCCCTACAGCCGGGCAGTCTACTCACTGGTCTGCGAGGACACGAATATTGTAGGAGCCGCAGAAGACATTTCTCTCTTCCAGCTGAATCGTATCAGTTTGCAGATCACGATAGGCTGCCTGCAGGCTGTCTGCCTCCTCCTGATGGAAAGAGAAATAGGGGAATACAAGTTGGGAAGGGAGGAACGCAGCAATACTCCAGAGGATTAACTGTGTCATCTTGGTCCCCACTCTAGCGACGAGACCAATGGGGACAAAGTGCTGGTAAGGAGCACCCAGCATGCAGGAACCCAGGTTAGTGCAGAAATGAGGGTTGATCCCATGCCATGTTTCATGGCAAAAATGGAAGACCTGACAGCTGCACCCTTTGTTCTTTGGGAAAAAGGCCGTGTCCTTGTGATGCTGCCCAGCCTCGCCAGCACCTCTGGCCTCAAGGCCGTTCATGTGACGGGGGGACACTAGGTCAAGGCAGGAGTTCAGGGATGCAGGCTCCCTCCCATGCAAGAAGGGGCTGAGCAAGCATTGGGCCTTACAAATTGCCCGCGACGGTGCAGGGCAGAAGCAGGAGTGGCAGAAGAGCAAAGCAACCCGAATCCAGTCCTGCCTTCCAACACCACTGTGCCCCCCTTCTGCCTCAAGTGCCAAAATGTAGGATCTGTGGAAGGAAAAAAACTTCCAACGTACCTTTGTTTTGCTTCCCCAGTTGTGGCCTTTCACTTCAATGACCTCTCCCTCTTCGTTTAGCTGTGGAATTGTCACATCGACTGTTTTAGCATAGTTTGAAACTGCTCCTCTGGGGCACAACCCCTGGAATAAAGCAGTAGAGGCAACGCAGTCACTGCAGAGCCCACACGCGCACAAGGGATGCTGCTTACGTGCCAATGCTTCAGCATCTCCAGGGAATGCTGAAGCTACACGCAAAGCTGAGCTGCACACGCTGGCTTGCTGTTAATGTTTAAGGGACCTGGCTTGCATTTACCATTTTGTTGGTATAAGATTTAACTTCTTGTGAAAAATAATTGCTTTTTATTTTTTTTTTCCAAACTCCAGTCTTAAGCTTTTAATAAGCTGCAAAACTTTTCCATTTCAACAGAAAAAAATTTCAAAGTGCATCTCATCTTCAGTGAGCACTCAGTTCAATCAGAATCCAAACTAACTGAGATGAGAGGCTCGGAAAACATCTTTATCAATATCTAAGATTAATTTTTAATGTGTGAAACCTTCCATTAAACCTTCTTTGAATGCTAGCACAGAGCTGAGATTTCCATGCTCTCTTCACAAATCAAAGCATGAGGAGGCCCCAAGCTTTGTCTCTTTGGGGATTTACCTTTACCCTTAGCTTGGTCTGTGGCAGGTCTGTACTAACCAGGACGAGCCTTCCCAGGAGTTCTGCTTCTGATTCCCAACCACCAGCTCTGACCTCTCACTAAGAAACCTGGCATTCCCATCTCCCCGGGCAGAGCAAATAAAGCTCAGCCTTCCAGCTGCCTCGGGGAGCCGCTGTAGCTCTGCCCTGTTCCCAATAGCTCCTGGAAGTCCAGTATTTTCATTTGTGACTAAACACTGCTTCCTTGATTACAAGAATGTTTTGATCCATTTTTAGAGTCACAGGCTCACTAAGGGTCAGTAAGGGCTATCCTCCTGTCCTTACTTGTGACAATATAAACATCTAACCTGGCTTAGCTCTGCAGATGGAGGAAGAAAGAACAGGGAAAAGCTGGGAGGTGGCCTCCAGTAAAGGCACCTCCAGCTAATGGCTTGGGCGGTAACAGAAAAACACTCTCTTTTTAAAGTGCAGAATGATGGCAGAAGCCCAGACGCCATACCTGCAAATACAGGATCTTCTCCTGCACTGTGCTTTGACACACACGTTGCCTCTTGACTTCTTTGGCCAGAAACGCCCAGCATCTATTCACGGCAGTACACGCATTGAGGGATTTTTGATCCAAAAGCCCTAAGGAATTAAAGGGACAGATTGGCAAACCCCTAGACATGCTAGAGACCATCCATTACCCTTACAGGAAGGCATGCCTGGAAAAGACTCTGGAGCTCAAGGCTGATGGGGAGCAGCTGGGGGAGCTGGCGGTGTTCAGCCTGGAGAAGAGGAGGCTGAGGGGAGCCCTTATCGCTCCCTACAACTGCCTGACAGGAGGGGGAAGCCGGAAGGGGTCTGCCTCTGCTCCCAGGGAATGGGCAATGGGACGAGGGGAAACAGCCTCAAGTTGTGCCAGGGCAGGTTTAGGTTGGACATTGGGAAAAATTTCTTCCCCACAAGGGCTGTCAAGCACTGGAAGGGGCTGCGCAGGGAAGGGGTCAAGTCCCCATCCCTGGGGGTATTTAAAAGCCAGGTAGATGAGGTGCTTAGGGCCAGGGTTTAGCGGTGGGATGGCAGGGTTAGGGGAATGGTTGGGCTTGATGATCTTAAAGGGCTTTTCCAACCTAAACAATTCTACGATTCTATAAAATCAGAGCAGCTTTACCCAGGATGCACATGGACAGGTGAGGTGGCAGGGAGCGAATGAAGTCCTTGGATCGGTTGACATTAGAGGGTGACTGGAGAGATGCAAGAAGCCCTGTGTCATCATGATGGGCTAAGGACACAATAGGCAAGTTGTCCTCTGCATCAGGACCCTCCTGGATGAGGCACTCAGTGTTTTGGGGCCGGAAGCACATTGCTGGTGGTTGACCACCTAGAAGACAGGGGAGTTGAGAGTCTTGTATATGCTTGCACTTAGGTGGCTGTCAACGGTACTGTTGTTAGTAATGCACTGCAAGACTTGGTTGACCTTAACCCGACTCCTCTGTTAATCCCTTTGGTACTGTACCATTCAGAGGAAAATGCTGAAAACACTTGTGTCTCGTGGGAGAGTTCATGCCAGCAGGGTTTGAGGGCAGAGAAGGACAACTCTGTCCACTCACCACTGCCCCAGAGGGTAGCAAGGGCTCTTCACAGCTGGAAAAAAATGGTGTGATCCAAGGGGCCACAGGAGACCTTGGTGGGGATGCAGTGCAACAGTTTTCTCTTTACAAACACAAAATACTTTACCTCCTCCACCTCTATCTACAGCAATTACCAGCATGGGAGGGCAACTGTCCCAGACTCTAAGGGGAAATACCAAAACCACCTCATGCCAGGGATCTAGCACTTCATTCCTGAAAAGACCAGAAAACCTTCTCTTCCTTTAGCCATCAAGATTTTCTTCAGTGAAAATATGGGGTATGGCATTGCAGAAGGAAGGGGGACAAATTTCTCTCTTGTCTCAGAGATAACAGAAGGGCAAATGCAGCTAATGCCCTTCTCACATTAGTTGGTTTTGCTGGTGTCTGCACACACCCCTAGCACCTTCGCCAAACAGCAGCCCCCCACGGTGTAAGGCTTTCCTTTCTTTTGGGAGCAACGCCAGCCACGGTGCTAGGTTTTGAAATTCAGGTTGTGCTGGTGGAAGACCTTACACCTGGCAGAACAACATCTCAGTGGGTGGAAGGGAAGATGCTGTCTTTCATCTCTTCACCAAGGGCATACCATCAGCACCTCAGCAAGCCCGGGAGGCGACTCGGAGCAAAGGCAAGCATCTGCTGAATGGCATCACCTCCGCTTGCATCACGCTTTGAACTTCCAGATAACTATCGCCATGGTCTGCCATGCTTTTTTCCAAAATGACTGTCCTGGTTTCAGCTGGGATAGAGTTAATTTTCTTCCTAGTAACTGGTATAATGCTGTGTTTTGGATTTAATACTAGAAGAATGTTGATAACATGCTGATGTTTTAGTTGTTGCTGGGTAGTGCTTAGACTGGCCAAGGACTTCTCAGCTCTCAGCTCTGCTGGGTGCATGGGAAGCTGGGAGGGGGCACAGCCAGGACAGCTGACCCAAACTGACCAAAGGGCTATTCCATACCATATGATGTCATGCTCAGTATATAAGCTGCGGGAAGAAGGGGGGACATTTGGAGTGATGGCGGTTTTTTTCCCAAGTAACTGTTACATGTGATGGAGCCCTGCTTTCCTGGAGACGGCTGAGCACCCACCTGCCCATGGGAAGTGGTGAATGAATTCCTTGCTTTGCTTGCATGTGTAGCTTTTGCTTTCCCTATTAAACTGTCGTTATCTCAACCCACGAGTTCTCCCACTTTTACTCTTCCAATCCGCTCCCCTGTCCCACTGTGGGGGAGTGAGCGAGCGGCTGCATGGTGCTGAGTTGCCAGCCCAGGTTAAACCATGACAATGACCCAGAACCAAACTGTTCCTCGGCAGTGCCAAGTTAGTGTCCTGGTACAAAACACCATAGATTACACCACACACCCCTCCCATATTAAATACTCAGAGAGTGGTACCTGTCATATTCTTGTGGACGAGGTTGTTCTTTTAAGAGCTGCAGAAGAAGTGCTAGCAGACCATGATGGAAATTGAGTCGGGGCACTGGGCTGAGGACAGATGTCTTCCTTGAAGCTGCTTTGGGATTCAGCAGATGATCCATCTACATCTTCCTGTGGAAAAATAAAGCAGAGAGTCAAACCTTACAGTAGGCATCTTAGAGCTGAACTAGGGGATGGCAGAAGTTGGAGCAGTATACTAAGTACCTAATAAATAAATTATGCTACATTATTTATTCTATCCCTTCTAGCCACCCAGAATTAGCCCCCTCAGTGCTTTCTTTAGTACGGTTTTCATTACGTAAAACATTCAATTCACAACCGTCCCTCCTGAGAATGCGTTGCCCAGAATTCATAAGGAAGTCTTTAATTACGCTGTTGTCAACTACACTCCATTATAAGCTGTAGTCCCCTCCCTTTAGCCATCACCTCACTTCCAGGGTCACTGCACACCGGTGCGCACATACAGGCTGGTGCTGTGGCAGAGCCAGCCCTGGGAGGCTGACGCTGGGTCAGGGTAATGCTGCCGCGTCCGAATCTCATCTGGCCCCATCTCCTGCTGCCAGGAACAAACCATTCCCTCCTGTGCTCACCCCGGCTTTGCCCACTTATTTCCTACAGCTGAAAGGACCAGAGACCTAAACCATACCAGATTTGTAGCATTAACCAGCAGGTTAATAGCTGTATTTGCCTTGCGCTACAATTAACAGCTATGTTGGCTGAGTGGTTCCTTCAGCAGTTACACTTGGTACCGCCTGCACGGGGAATTTTGCCCCACACAATTAAATACCTGCTGGAGAGGGGAACAGCCGGAGCAGCAGCACTGGGAGCTGCCAGGCTGCTGGTGGTGATGGAAAGGAACCTGGGCAATGTTACCTCCATCTTAGCATCACCCCTGGACTGCAGCGCTTGTACCCTGCTCTGAAACAGCCTCAGCATCTCCCCTGGCTGTGGGCTGGCCCAGAGCATGGGCTGAGAAAGCTCTGAGGCACATCTCCATCTCTGGGACACACAGGGGGTGCCTGCAGCACCCCGTGTTTCCCAAGGGACACAAGACAGGCTCGCAAACAGCTGATAACCCCAGCCCTACCACCCTGCAAACAAAAGCTCATTCCCCAGAGAAGAAAGAACACAGGCAAGGGCTCTGGGTGCTGTTTCCCTCCATCACTGGCCCTGAGGCTCTGTTAAAAGCCAGGCACCCTGAGCATGGGTGCCAGCCCCTCACTGGGCGCAACCACGGGTCCCTTCATTTCGCGTTAAACTCGGGCACCTTGCAAGTCTCAGCTGGGGGAAACCAAGAGGATTTTTGGAGCTCAGGGGAACCCAGCACAGCCCCAGCAAGGCCGGGTCTGCCTTCCATACGCTGATAAGCTCAAAAGGCACTGAAGGGGAAACCCCCACGGCACCGGGACCCCCAAACACCAACCCTCCCGGCCCGACCGCTCTGGCAGCGAGGGTTTCGCTCCAGTTTTCTGCCCCATACGCGGTAAATGAAGCATCACCCGAAGATCGTTTTGTGCCCCAGCAGCCCCGCGCCCGGGCGCAGACCGGATCGTTTGTCCCCGGGGCTCCCTCACGGCCGGGCGGGGCCAGTGGCGGCCACCGGTGCCTTCAGCCGGCCCCGGGGATCCCGGGCCGGGGCGCCGTGCCGCTTACCTGCCCTCTGGGCTCGGCGTGGCTGGCGGCGGCCCCGTCCCCACCCGTCCCCGCCGCGTCGCGGCTGCTAGGAGACGCCCGCTACCGTAAACCTCCGACCCCCGCCGTATTGCTGCTAATAGCCGCCCCTACCGGCGCAAGCGAAGGGCCGCTGACCGGCCGCCGGCGGGTCGCGGGGTGGCGGCTGCCGCCTCCTCCTCCTTCTCTTCTTCCTCTTCTTTCCCCTCCTTCTCTTCCTCCTCCTGGGCTGCTCTGCCCAGGCAGCGAGGGTGGGGAGCCCGCAGGCAGGGAGGGGCGCAGGCACCGCAGGGCCCCCGGAGCACAACTCAGCTGGCAAGTAAAGCAAACGGCTGTGAAAAGTCCCTGGGGGAAGCGAGTGGGTCGGCCGCCACAGTGGTTGGTTTTCAGACGCAGAAGCCCAGAGGCAACAAATGGAAGCTGAGCAGGGCCGATCCAGGGAGCGTTTGGGAAGAGGCTGTGCAAAGACGCTTCGCAATCTGCTTGCTTCAGTCAAACACACCTTTTTTTTTTTTTTTTTTTTTTATTTNTTTTTTTTTTTTTTTTTTTTTTAAACTTACATTTCCCGAGTCCCAGGCTTCCCCAGGGTGAATAAAAAAGACCTCGTTTAGTCACCTAATGAGTCAAAAAATGCATGTAAAAGCAGAATAAAGGGTGGTCCATCAATCATTTGGAAGAAGGTAGGAGGATTAACTAGGTCATAAAAAAACCCCCACAACTTTTGACAAGAAGACAGAGCCTTGCAGAGCAGCCCAGGCGGGAAAGCAGCAGAACAGGCAGGCAGCAATAACCTCACCCCCCATCCCTTGCAGAGAGGGGCACAAACGCGTTAGGACAGCAGGGCCATGTACCTGGGTCTTGCTCTGTGCACGGCAGGTTTGAGGCTCTCCCTGTGCCCATTTCGCTCTTTCACTTGTTGTAAGCAGGATGGAAAAAAACAGAGCTGGAGGGGAACACAGTCTCTGCCCCGCAGAGGTCTCAGTGCTCCCGGTGCAGTGGTTTCAAGTTTGGTGCATGTAAAATAAACGTGTTGGGCGAAGCTGGGAGCCCTGCAGGCTCAGGCACCCAAGCTGCCATCCCACACGCATCCCCATGCAGGATTTTAACACAACTCTTCAGCAGAGCGAGCAGAGAAAAGCAGAGCTCCAGCTTCAACCCTTCCTCTCCAGTGCCAGGTGTTTTCCTGCCACAAAGAGCTGCTTACAGCAAATCCACCCCTTTTCACAGTTCCAAACCCAGCTACAGGCTGCCTCTGCATGCTCACTTGTTAAATTAAGTCAAAGCTTGGAGGTCCCCTCTGCAGAGATCGCAGCCCCTCCCAGAGATGCATTTCACTCCCTATGCACAGAAATCCTCCTCTTGCCTACCTCCTCGATACCTAGCGGGATCTAGAAATAATCTTTTTTTGCAAAATAGTCCATTTGGGATGGCAGCACCCACCGCAGAGAAACTGCTGTCCTGGGGGAGAGAAGCCCTCAACATTCCCAATCTCACCTCCAGGAGGGCTCTGAAGGGACTAGACATCTCTCCCCATGCTTGCAAGGGGTACAATCACTCCAACAAGGCAACACCCACCAACACCAGCCCCAAGACCCCCATATAAGCCCCCCCACCTCTGGTCCCAGCTTTTACAGAGACCTCAAGCCCCACTGCTGAGGAAATACCCCCTGGAACAAGCCTAACCCCCCCACCGCAGGAGAACAGGAGGGCTGGGAGCAGGTCCCACGCTGCCGACTCCTCTCACTTCCTCCCCAGCGTTATCTCACCAGCTGCACACGAGTACACAGAGCTGAACTGGCACCTGAGAGTATTTGCTAGAGGTAAATATTGACAAGAAGCACAGGCCAGCAGCTGAGATAGCAAGCTGAACAGGTCAGGTTTTCTGGTTGGTGGGGGGTTTCTTTTGTTTTTTATTTTTTTAAATCTCTCCTGCTCTCTCACATCACCCTCCTAAGCTACACCCCCTCTGTGCTGAACTCAGCCCTTTTATTGGAAACCTGTGCTCCTTCCCCAGCTGAAATCATTTTGCCACTGCCTGGGGAGGCCTCCTGGTGGCCAGAGTCATGGGGATTAGTGTTCCGAAGCAAGCCATAAATTCTTGAGACGCGTAAGATTCGTTTGAAGATTAATGCTGTGGAGGCAAAACAGTGAAAACAAACTGAATGTTTTCCTGGCTCAATCTGTCCTGGGGCACACAAAAACCTGGGAAACATGGAGACACCCCAGGAACAGATGTGGAGTTGAAGTCCTGTAACTGGGAGGTTTGCACTGGGAAGAACTGAATGCAATGGGAAACATACTGGTTTTCCAAGGTCTGGAGACATATTCAGCTGCCCACTGGTGGAAGGAGGAGCCCAGGCCGTCGCTGAGGCCGGGCAGGGTGGGCATGCGTCCAGGTCATTTTCCCTTTGCACAGGTACTGAAAGAAAAACTCCTTTTCTTTAAAGTCCCAATGCTTTGGAATAAAGGCTTGCCTGGGGACTAGCAAGTAATTCCCTCTTCGCGCAGGGTTCGCTAAGGCAGCGCAAGCACAGAGGACGTACTGAGCACCCTGAGAAGGAAGCAGTGACTTTGGTGGCAAAATACTTCTCGGTTCCCAAGCACAGCACCCCCCTCCTGTAGCATGTTTCTCCCTTGTGCATAATTTTTTAAAATTTTGATGGGCTAAAGGGCGTTTACAAGGTTTCATCCCCGCGCAGTGGGATGTGGGGATGGGATCGAGTGCAATTTGCAGCATCATGGGCTTTGCGGGATGCGGGAGGGTACAGAGAGGGGGCAAAGCAGGGAAGCAGAAGGATTAGGTATCCCCAACTTGTCACCTTGGTTGTCGTGGCTGGCTCACCCACTACCTGCAAAGGGCAGGGAAGCCTCACCGCTCTTAGGTCAGGAGGCACCGCAAGCATCCTTATAAAAACCAGCATCCAGTTACGATGGTTGTTTTTATTGCAGAAGCGCTCTTAATCTCTCACCAAAATGAAGGCGTGCCCAGCTCAGCCCGGGGAGCTACAGACAGCCCTGCCACAAGGAGCTGGAGGCTCAATCAAGGCCAACGGATGCAGGGGGAGGAAAACCAGTGCTGTCTTCCTCCCGTTACTGGGATGTGGAGGGGAGGGGTTGGGAGCAGGTTGCTCGTGGAGCTGGTGGCAGAGATGCCTGGCAGTTCTCTGGAGAGAGGCTCAAAGCAACCCTCCTGCTTGGTGGTGGCTGCTGTAGCGCTCATGGTTGCATGGTTTGCTCTGATTTCAGAAGAAGTGAAAGCGCCTTCCTTCTCCTGGCTGCTCTCTGCTTAAGAGGACACCGGGCGCCGAATAGCAAAGAACTTGCCCGGTATTGCCCTCCTCTCTATCTCGAGCCATAGGGAGAATAAATCCATCTTGTGCTCGACAGCGAACTGGAAGGTGAAGCTCTGCAGCAGCGTGGTGAGGAAAAGGAAGAGCTCGATGCGGGCCAGGGCCTCTCCTGGGCACATCCGCTTCCCTGGGGCACAGAAAGGGGAAGGTGAGCACCGGGCTGATGGCCTCATCCAGAATTTGGGGGGAAAAGGAGGGCAAGAAAGGTCATATTAAGGGTATAACTTTGGTGCCAACTGATATTCATGCTGGCTATCCCTGGAGCAGGCAGGGTGCCGGCAAGGGCCGCGTGCAGGGCTGGGCACTGACCTGCTGAGAAAGCCATGAAGGCGTCACGCTTCCTGAACTCGCCCTTCTCATCCAAGAAGTGGCGTGGGTCAAGTTCTTTGGGGTTCTCCCACTGGGTTGGGTCCATATGCACGGAACAAAATACTGGGATAACAGTTGTGTCCTGTGGGAGAGGGATGGGGCAGGGGAGCAAGGAGGGACATCAGTGTCACGGCATTGGGCTCTGCTGAGCTGAATGAGCAAGCAGGAGCATCTCGGGGACATGGGGGGCAGCAGGGTGCACACCCCCATGCCCACCCAGGTGCCTGTAGGGAGGCAGCCTGGAGCAATGGCTCTGTGCCCAGTAGAGATAACTAACATGGGGCTCTGCTGTCCCCATGGTCCTGCTGGTCTCTGTGCAGCTCATGAGACAGAAATTACTGAGTTATTCCCATTGATTTGTGTTAAAACCCCTCTCGCTGCACAGAGTCCGAAGGAGGGAGGTGTTCCTTCAAGGTGGGTGCTGTTCAAAATGTTTGCGGTCAAACCCAGACCGGCTGCCATCCCCAGATCTGCCCAGGAGGTGGGGGCTGGCTCAGCCCCGCACTGGGGCAAGTGCCGGCTCCCAGCCCCAGCAACACTGCACATATTGCTGGTGGAAAGAGGTGTTTTCCAGGACAGGCAAGGGACACGGTGTGTCAGCAGAACTGGCAGCAGCGTTCATATCCCTCTACTCCTCCACTTAAAAGGTTATCGCTTTCCTCGCCCACTGAGGATTGGGAAAGAGCCGGGACCTTCAGGAATGAACAAACAGTCCAGGGGCAAAGGCAAATCTCATTCAAGCCCCGGCTGCCACTGCTCCCCTTGGGGACACAGAAGTCCAGGGCATCGTATCTACCTTGGGGATGGTGTGTCCCCTGAACACAATATCCTGTGTCGTCATCCGTGGGAAGTTCTCGACGCGGGTCCTGTGGAAGCGCTGCATCTCGTGGATCACCGCATTGGTGTATGGCATCCTCAGCTTGTCCTCCATGCTGGGAGTACGGCTGGTGCCCACCACCACATCAATCTCCTCTTGGATCTTGGCTGAGAAAAAGGCAGGCATGGAGCTGTCGTGCTTGCTGTACAGAGCCACCCCCGTGATTTCTCACTGCCCTCTGTGGGCACCTATCCTAGACCCAAAGGATGATCTAGCAGAGAGGGAGCAACCCAGTGTAACCCCTCGTAGGGACCAGAAGTAGGATCTCTGTCTGCATCTTCCCTGGCTCAGGCAGGTTCAAGGCATCTCTCATGGGCCAGACTGGGGCCATCTGCACAGGCAGGGATGGGGAGAAGGGAGCAGGTACCCAGATCTCCCTGGCCTGTTTGTATCTGTGTCTGATGGCTCTCACCCTTGGGTGACCCATGCAGGATGATTTTGGTCTCTCCCCAAATGGGACCCTCCAGGGCTAAGACTCTCTGTCTGCACCTTTGCTGCACCTTGACTGCCTCAGACATGGAACAGTCGTGTTTTCGTAGAATCATGGAATTGTTTGGGTTGGAAAAGCCCCTTAAGATCATCAAGCCCAACTGTTCCCCTAACCCTGCCATCCCACCACTAAACCCTGGCCCTCAGCACCTCGTCTGCCCGGCTTTTAAATACCCCCAGGGATGGGGACTTGACCCCTTCCCTGGGCAGCCCCTTCCAGTGCCTGACAGCCCTTGCAGGGAAGAAATTTTCCCCAGTGTCCAACCTAAACCTCCCCTGGCACAACTTGAGGCTGTTTCCCCTTGTCCCATCACCCATTCCCTGGGAGCAGAGACCAACCCCCCCGGCTCCCCCCTCCTGTCAGGCAGTTGTAGGGAGCGATAAGGGCTCCCCTCAGCCTCCTCTTCTCTAGGCTGAACACCCCCAGCTCCCCCAGCCGCTCCCCATCAGCCTTGGGCTCCAGACCCTTCCCCAGCTTCATTGCTCTTTTGCTGCCCTTACCTTGAATATGGGGGTATTTTGTCAGGATCAAGAGGAAGAAGACCAGGGAGTTGCTAGTGGTGACTGTCCCAGCACCAAAGAGGTTGAATACTGACATGACCAAGTCTTCATTGCTGTACATGTTCTCTGGGCTGCTCTTCTCCTGGAAGGATGTAAGTGGGGAGGGGATTCAGTATCGTCTGGGTGATTTTCCAGGCTGCAGTCAGGCCTGGACTGCAGCCCTCACCCCACTTTGCACCACCTCTACCTTCTCCGCTTTCATAAGGAAACAGTCAATGTAGTCCCGGGGGCAGCTGGGATCAAGCGTCAGCTTGTGAAGCTCAACTCTTTCTCGGATGTAGGCCTTCAGCTTCTCGCACTCATCCAGAGCTTTCCTGTGTGGCCCCGGAAGGTGGAACATGATGTTGGGGAAGGTGTTGTAGACCTGTGGATAGAGGAGGGACAGGAAAGCTCAGGTGCCTGGATGGAGCCTCCTGCACCTTCCCACAAAGCCATGCTGTCCCACCAAAGCCAAGGAGTGACCCAAAGCCAAAGCGTCAGACATGAGGGCACTGAGCACAGCAAGGATGCCTACCACGGCGATGGGGGAGACGAAAAAGCTGGTGTAATTCCCGATCACATTCAGTAGCTCCAGAAAGGCCGTGTCGCTGTAGCTGTATCGGCTCCCGAAGACAACGGAGCAGATCACATTGGAAACTGCATATTTAAACATCGTCATTGGCTCGAAGGTGTTTCCTGCAGCCACAGAAGAGGCAAGAAAGGCATCAAAAAGTCAACACTTATTTATATGCTTCAACACAGAAAACACCCTTCCTCCCCCTTCATTTGAGCTCTGAGCCCTGGTTGAATCCGCCAGGTGTAAGAGCCGAAGCAAAAAACCCCCCTGAGCTGTGGGCTCCTAAATCTACCTCCCTGCTCCTAAATCCCTCCCCAGTGCTTGGGACTGGGGGAGGCAGAGGCACCTCCAGGTGCTTTGGGCTCCTGCTGATGTGTCTGGGGGATGTGGGGGCCTGCAGAGCATCTCCCCGGGGTGACCAGCCCCTCGCCAGCGCCACACATCGGAGGCAGAGGGGCCAGCACACAACTGAGCCCCCATCTCCTCTTTTATTCAGGAAGAGGTGGTGGCACTGGTGGCAGCTCAGTTTTGTGGGAGAGGAGGACATCACCCTGCTGATGCCCCTGTTGCCAGGCCGTCATCTTGTTTGTGCATTCTCAATGCCACACAGTTTAGTTTCCTATTTCTGTTCTTTTGGCATGAAAAGTTCCTTGGTGGTCCCCCACTCCATGTACCAGTTCAGGAGCAGGATCTCCCACCCTGGCCTTTAAGCCACAGCCGTACCACATCCCTTCTGTCCCCTCTGGGTGGGACAGGGCTAGGTCTAAGCCCTCTCTCTACTAGGATCAGCCACACCAGTTGCTGCAAAAAGTTCCAGAAACCACACGTGTCCCATGAGGTTGTTGTGTGTCCTCCACCTGCCCTGAGGACCAGGATGGACAGGACTTGGCATCACCTTTGAGTTTTGTCAGCATCTCTACCAGGTGCTGGGCCTCCTGCTGCACCCTCTGCGACATGGAGCTCTTCCCCATCCCGAAGTCCCGCAGGGTGCTGAGCGTGAACCTCCGCAGCTCCCGCCACTTCTTCTCGTTGTTGGAGAGAAAACCTGGGGGGAGGCAGGGGAGACCACTCACCTGCCCGCCCCGCCGCTCCTCACCGGCATCAGAGACCCTGGCCTGAGCCCAGCCGGGGAGCAATAGGGCAATAAGCCAGGGAATGACCCCGGTGTGTGCACAGTGTCCTTGGAAGGCTGAGGATCCCTACGGAAACTCAGAAAAAAAGCTGGATCCGGCTAACTGGAATTAATATTGTCCTCAGACAAGAGGCTTAATAGTTGGAGGGACTTGCAGAGTGGGAAATGGGTTTTTGAGGTCTTGGGTGTTGAGTCCTTCACTCAACAGCATGGCCAGCTGCAGTTGGGGACTTTCTGCTCAGCCAAAGAGAATTAAAGTGCCTAGGAGAAATCCAGGTGCCTACCATAGTCTTTTGATAGCTCCATCAGAAGGGGAATTTTAGGTCTCCCTCCAAACTCCTCGGAGTGGCCCAGCAGAGCATCCTTCACTACCTCATACCCACAGAGCACCACCACCGGCTTCAGCCCCAGCCAGACGGTGAAGACGGGGCCGTACCTGCTGCTCAGCTGGGGGAGGACAGGAAAGCTGCAGTGAATGAAGGTCCCACACCCCAGTCATTAGTTTAATTTTAAGGCAGGTCTCGAGGCCACAACGCTGGCGACTGCACAAGCAGGGAGGGGAAGCGCCTCCCTCAAAGCTGGTGTCCTCACCCCACTCCCACCCCAGCCCTGTCCCCGGGGGGCTCTGATCCTGCTGCTGCTTTGGGGGTTCATCTCCAGGAGGCAGCTCTGGATGGCGGCAGCGCTGCAGCCCGGAGAGGGGTTAGTGTCAGCACCACGGGTCCCTTCCAGCAGGAGAAAGACTTCAATAACAGGACTGATTATGCTCCCAGTAGCAGGCATTTAGGCAAGTGTAGCAGAGCAAGGCAAGAGGGAGGGAAAAAGAGAAAAGAAAGGTGGGAAGAGAGTCACCTGCACAATTCCCCTTTTATTTTGACATGGGACATTCCCGCTCTCTCTCCCGCTGCCCTGCCGGGGCTGGGAGTGGATCTGGCACCACCAGCTCCTCTCTTACCTTCTCGAAGGTCCTGTAGAGGGGCAGGACATCTTTTTGCCATATGTTGCCCAGAATGGGCCACGGGGCTGGTCCCGGAGGCAACCGGTTTCTTTTCCTGTTGGTTCTCCAGACCAGGAACCACAGGATGGAGAGGAGGAGGAGGATAAGGAGCACCCCGACCGATCCAGAATTCATCCTCGCCCTGTGCTGCTGAGCAGTGAAAATCAAGAAATTCCTCCTCTAGGGGAGAAAATCACAACCCAGCAGTGAGCAGAGAAGAGCTGAAACCTGCTGCCTCTGCTCTTCCTTGCTCTCTATATAGGCACAGCCCTTCCCACATCCCCAGGGCCATCTCCTGGCATCCCCCCACTGCTCCCCAGGCGGTCAGTGACACGGAAATGCTGGTTTCTCCCAGCCAAGCACATACCTGGCCCTGACGTGTTGTAATACAGATCTCAAAGATCTGACACGGGGTGCTGGAAGCATTGCAAAACCCCGCAGGGAGATAGCGGCTCTCCCCTCCCCATCTTGCTGAGTCACCTTTTGCTCGGTGCTCCCTGTTGGTGGCACGCGACAGAAGAAGAGGTCAACATCCTAGCAAAACTTTGCATGTAACTGCCAGGTCATTGCTCGTCTTGTCGCTGCCTTGCTTACCAGTGCAGTGACCCAGTAGGGGATGTTCTGGTAAACATAAACCAAAGGAGACTGGGAGTAGGGTACACACAGCTGGTCAAGTACCTGTTGGGTTTGGGTTAAGTGACAATTTTCCATAAAACTCCTTTCTGATGGAAAATGGGTCTGTCCTGGGAAAAACAATTTATTTTTTTTCTGAAATATTTTGGGGTTCCACTTGGGTTTTGGAGAAATGTCAACCCAAGTTGTGGTGGTTGTTGCAGGCATGGGATTAACAAGGCCAAGGGCCGGGTCCAGCACTGGGGTCACAACAACCCCATGCAGCGCTACAGGCGTGGGGAAGAGTGGCTGGAAAGCTGCCCGGCAGAAAAGGACCTGGGGGTGTTGGTCGACAGGCGGCTGAATAGGAGCCAGCAGTGTGCCCAGGTGGCCAAGAGGGCCAACAGCATCCTGGCTTGTATCAGGACTGGTGTGGCCAGCAGGAGCAGGGCAGTGACCGTGCCCCTGTCCTGGGCACTGGTGAGGCCGCCCCTCGAATGCGGGGTTCAGGGTTGGGCCCCTCCCTCCCAGAAGGACATGGAGGGGCTGGAGCATGTCCAGAGAAGGGCAAGGAAGCTGTTGAGGGGTCTGGAGCCCAAGGCTGATGGGGAGTGTCTGGGGGAGCTGGGGGTGTTCAGCCTGGAGAAGAGGAGGCTGAGGGGAGCCCTTATCGCTCCCTACAGCTGCCTGACAGGAGGGGGGAACCAGGGGGGAGTCAGGCTCTGCTCCCAGGGAATGGGTGATGGGACGAGGGGAAACAGCCTCAAGTTGTGCCAGAGCAGGTTTAGGTTGGACATTGGGAAAAATTTCTTCCCCACAAGGGCTGTCAAGCCCTGGCAGGGGCTGCCCAGGGAAGGGTCAAGTCCCCATCCCTGGGGGTATTTAAAAGCCAGGCAGACAAGGAGCTTAGGGGCAGGGTTTAGTGGTGGGATGGCAGGGTTAGGGGAACAGTTGGACTTAATGGTCTTAAAGGGCTTTTCCAACCTAAACGATTCTATGATTCTATTATTAACTCTTCCCCAGGCTTCTCCAGCCTCCTCAGGGCTCCTCTGATGCTTTTGAGCATCTTGCTCTGAGCACATCTGGCTGTACCTGAGCACATCTGGCACTGGCTCAGCCACCAAACCTCTGGTCGAGATCACTGGCAGCCCTTGGCCAAGGCAGTTCCAAGGAAAGGGTGTGCTTTCGCCTGGAGGAAAGGGCTGGAGAAAAGCGGGAGAAGGTTTGGATCTCATGCTGGTCCCTGCAGTGGAAGGAGACCCTCAGCAGAGGGCATTAAATGGTATTCGCTGAGAGGAGCCTGAATTTTAACGCTCACCCAGAGCAGAGCAAGGCAGCATCCCCTGGCATCCAGCCGCAGGATGAACGGCTGGGAGCCAGGATTGCATTTGGGCAGGGCTGATGATAGAAAAAGCCGGGACCTCTGCATTTGCACCCCTTTTTGGCCACGTAACAGAGAGGTTTGCAGGTATCAGGCCAGGGATGCTCGGTGCCACCGGCCAGGCTCATCCCAGCTGGGCTCTGGGGGCTGCTCTCCTGTGGCCGCAGTGCGATTCCTTACACATATGCACCAGATCTCTCTCAAATCATCAAAAAGTGACGGGCAATGAACCTCCCGCAGCCCTGTGACTGCTCTGTTTCTATATTTTGATTTTTCCCCCCTGCCACATGCTGCTGGAGGCTGGAGGGGGGTCTTGCCTCTGCCAGTTCTGCAAATACACTCAGCAAAAGGGATTTTGGGGGCAGAGGGCCATGGTGGCTGGATGGGCAGCCCCCCGGCGGTGCCAGGAACCCCGAGGCTGAGCCCCATTAGGGCTGGGGCCAGGAGGTTACCTTGACTCCCTTGTTTACCCCGTCCCATCCCGTCCCATGCCTGCTCTTCACACAGATTGCTCTAAATTCTTGGCTTGGGTGCCTGCAAAGTGGGGAACTTTGCTCACGGAGGTGATGAGGTGATCGGGATTTTGGCAGAGGGGTGAACAGCCTCTCGGTGACTGACACCGTTTTTTTCCACAGCAGCCAAACAATACAAAGGAATCACTCGAACAATACGAAAAGAAACAGCCATGGGGATTAATTTGAGCTGCAAAGTTTAAATCCCATGGAAAATTCCCTCTTCCACGGGTGAGCTCAGGCAGAGCCCATGGCTGCCTGCCTGGACACCGGTAATGTTTCAGTGCGACACTTACTGCCACAGCAGCTTTTCTGAAAGACATGTGTCCCTAATTCAATTTAAAAAGTATTATTAATAGAGAAAACAAACAAATTGCCCTTGGCATTAGGGGTGTGTGAGTCCAGGTCACCAGACAAGCAGTTTAACGAGAAAAACTCCCAGGGATGATGAAATTTTGTATTTGTCCTCTTTAGCTGCTTGATGGAACTTTGCTTTAAGTTCCTCTTCATCATCTACAGAATAAATTAAACCAAAAGACCCGCAATGTAGTGTCCCTATAGTATGTCTTGTCGAGTATGGAGAAAAAAAAAAGGGAAAGGTAGAAGTCATGGACTAAACTTTTAGTAGCTGAACGCTGCTCTGCCTGAAGACAGCGCAGGAGGGAAGAGCACTGATGGGCTTTGGCACAGCCACTTCTGCACTTCAGGGGGCTGGGACCTAACATGAGCCCAAGCCACTTCATATGAACCCCAAACCCTTGGTACTTTGTCCGTCTTTCTACTGATTCTCTTACAAGGGCTTTTGGATAGCAAGGTTCTGTAGAGAAGCAAGGTGCTGCAAGGTTTTGGGATCTCTTCAGGAGCAGTCGGTGAGACCTTTCTGCCCCAAAACCTAAAATAGTAGGGACGGGTCAGCTAAAAACCCACATGGACCCATGTGACATGAAAATATTCTGACTTCAAAAAAGAAAAAGTCCTTTTGGGGATTGCCAGGGCCTTTGGATTTTAATTCAAATTCATGTTTTGGAACAAAACTCGTGCAGAAATAATGTGTAAAAGCAATCAAGGAGCAGAGCGGCCCATGCCTGCCCCACTTTGGCTGAATGCTCCCAGGGTGCAGGGGGGATGTCTGGTCCCAGACGTGCCCAGTCCCAGAGCCAGGATGGAGCCCGGCTCCTGCCTGCCACACCATGGCTCTGCAAGGGGACGGGGAAAAGCACTGCTCAATTCAATGGTCACGTTGCTGGATCAGACCCAGAATATCTCAGAGGGGGAGATTCGAGGTATTAGAAGAAATTATGCTTGTGGGGTTTTTTTTGGTGTAGATGTGATTTGGAAAAGCCACGAGGCAAACACAGCAGCGTGGAAGCGAGAGGAGGTGACTTCAGTTAAATGAAGAAGTCAGTAAGCTGTCTGGATTATTAGATCTAGGAAGATCTGCTGGTGGAAATTGTAACGGTTGTTCCTGTCTCTCAGCAAGCGCTTCTCTGCAGTCGCTGTCAAAAAACCTTGGCAAGGATCAGGACAGGTCCCACGTCACAGGGAGGACAACAGGAAGCAGAGCCATGGCACGGCTGGGAATGGGGTCTGGCCAGGGGTCGCAGCTGGAGAACACTGAGCCACCGAGGCTGGAGGTACCTCTGGACGTCATCAGCTCCAAGCCCCTGCTCCAGTGGGAAAAGTGGGAGGAGGCTGCTCCAGGCCATGGCCAGTTGGGCTTTGAATATCTCCAAGGGTAGAGTCTCCACAACCCCTCTGAACAACCTCGTCCCATGTTGAACCACTCTGACAGTAAAATAGTATTTTTCTTATGTTTAAGGAGACTTTCCTAGATTTCAGTTTCTGCCCCTTGCCTCTTACCTCGTGGCACCACTGGGAAGAGCCTGGCCCTGTCTTCTTCACCTACCTCCCATCAGGCATTCATCCACGTGCACAAGATCTCCCTGGGCCTTCTCCTCTCCAGGCTGACCCATCGCAGCTCTCAGCCTCTCCTCATCAGAGAGATGCTCTGGGCCCTCAGTCTTTGCTGGACTCGCTCCAATGTGTCCATGTCTCTCTTGCCCTGGGGAGCCCAGCATGGTACACAAACCCCAGATATTTCTCACTGGTGCTGAGCAGAGGGGCAGGACCTCCCCTAGACCTGCTGGTGATGCTCTGCCTCATGCAGCGCAGGAGGTTGGTGGCCACATTTGCTCTGGGAGCACGTTGCTGGCCCACAATCAGCTTGGTCTCCTCCCAGACCCCCCAGGACCATCTCTGCCAAGCTGCTTTCCAGCCAGGTGGCCCCAGCATGTCCTGGTGCCTAGGGCAGGACTTGGCTCTTCCCCTGGCTCAACTCCACCAGGTCTCTCAGCCCATTCCCCCAGTCCACCCAGGTCCCTCTGGTGCATCAGCCACTCCTCCCAGTTTGATGCCATCTGCCAACTGGCTGAGGGTGGACCCTGCATGAATGAAGATGTTAGGCAGCATTTCTGGAGACTTCTGGCCCACAGGCTTTCAAACAGGCTTTTTTTTCCACTGGGCAGCTGTTAGACCGTGTGAGGTTTCAGCCTGGGCTTTGTGGAGCCCACCCTACCTCCGTGCCCTCCTCCCTGCACCCTTCATGTTGAAGATATTTCTTAAGGCTGATGCCCAGATCCCACTTTGGTACGAAGCAAAGCTACGCCCGCGGGTTCCCCTGACTTCATGCTTTGCTTCAGCTCTGCTGGCTTAGAGTAAGCTGTTGCACTTAACCTAAGGCAATTAATATTATCCTAATGCAATTTTCTCCCCGTCAGCAGCCCAAAGCCAGGGCGCTCTGGAGGTGCTCTGCTCACCCCGGGGCCTCGACCACGCAGAACAAAGGATGCATAAAAATAGCTGCAAGCCATTTTAGTCTCTGCTCTTTTCCTATCTGCAAGCTCAGGGGTGAGACAGCCCCAGCGGCCGCTCGCTGCTCAGCCCAGACCAGCTAATGACTAAGCTGGGAGTATTTTTGGTTGCGCTTAATAATGCAGCAGTACTCTCACTGCATTGGAGTCTGGCTGTAATTACAGGGCGAGTGTCATTTGTCATCGCCGTCGTCTCCTCTCACTGGGGTGTAGCTCCATGGCAGCGTGATGCTAGAGCCCCTTTCACACTCCTCAGGGATCATTTCTGGGGTTTGCTATCAGTTCCCTTGAGAAAATCTGGTTTTACAGCCCAGACCTGCCCTGGTGTGTAGGGGAGGTACGGTTTGATTTGTCTCAGTAATAGAAATGTGTTTTGTTGGGTCCCAGGTCTTTCTGCAGCGTGAGGCAGGCAAAGTGGTGGAGCAGGAACCCTTCACTTGCTCGCCATCCTCGTTGCAGTTAAACCAAGGAGGTGGTTTGGTCTGGTTCTTCATGGCTTGCTCATCCCACGAGGAGGATGGGACTTTCTCCAGGGCCAGCGTGTTATGATGTCCGTGAAACATCTCAAAGGTCTCCGGGAGCCCTGAGGGACAGTGGGGACAGGTCCTGCTGCAAGTGGGAGAGGCAGGAGGGTGCTCCTGCATCCCAGCTTGCCAAGGAGGGAGACATAATTCAAGCAGGATGACGAAGCAATTCCCATTTGCATTCAATAAAAGCAATCATCAGCTTGCTTCTAGTCTACTGTGGGTTTAGTTTTAATGGAGCAGCACCAGCAGGTATCCTGTAGAGCGGTGACAAAAGCAAGCAGAGCACAATCCCAGCGTTGGGAACAGCCACGGAAAGGGTAGTGGTTGATCAGGGTCTGCCAGCCTTCGTTTTGATTTCTTCAGTGGACAGGAAAAAAAAAGAGAGACAGACATTTTGCCCGCTAATCAGAGTTTACACAGAAGGCAAACGAAAGCAGACTGTGTTTGAAGTGCCTGCAGATCAATCCCGCTCCATGCAAAGCACATCAAAAGAGGGCATGCCCTGAAGGTCACTGAGTCTGGGAGAGCCGGGCATGAAGACAGCCCAAATATCTATTAATACCTGGCCAGAGACACGCACTGACGGAACGCGGTCTTGGTCTGTGGGTGCACGTACACCCCTGCCACCGCACTGCAAATCAAATAAGCCAGATGAATCACCAGCGGGAGGGAATTCATCACCCCTGCAGGAAACCATCTCAAGCCCTGTGTTTGTGATTGAACGGAAAAATGCAATTAAACTTTCCTATAGCGTTTTAATTTTTAACCTTCCCCCTGCTTCCCCGCGCTGCCTGTCCCATGCATGCTGCCATGGCCAGGCACGGGGAGCAAGGGGCGGCTGTGGGGGATTTGCAGCTGCACCAGGCACTTCCCACACGGCCTCCACTTGCTTAATTACACAGCATTAATCCCTCCTCGTAATTCCCTGGAGAGCAAGGCTGGCTGCAGCAGGGGGGTTCGGTTTGCGCTGCTTGTAATGGGTCTGAATTATGGACAAGGGGTGCAGTTCTGTGCTCTGAATCCCTCCAGAAAAGGAGCCTGCTGCCCGCCATGAACCCTCGCTCCCAATGGGACCAGTTGCACTGGTCCCACTCCCAGTTCTTGGTAAATGCGGCTCTATTTTTAAAGGATGTTTGGAGAAGGCAAATCTTGCGCTGTGCATGTGGAAAATTAGCTGAGCCTTGCCATCCTCCCATTTTCCCTGCTAGTGAGATGGGTGACCCAGCGGGGACGCTGGTGAGTTGTTATGAAAATCATTTAAAGGATGTAAAATACATGGGATTTCTTAGAACAGCTGCACTGCCCTGAAACCTTCCCGTCCTGCTGCTCACCGTTCCTGTAACAATGATGGAGAGGAGAAAAAAATCCCCCCCCCCTTCTCCTCTGCCACCTTGCAAACACGCCACATCCTTATCCAGGGGATGCCATTCCTTTGCTCTGTGCGTGCATGTATTTACCACATCTATAAACCTCATTAAAATATGTTAATTCCAAGAAAGGGAAAGAATCGCTCTTGCACTCAGCATGGCTGAGCATGATGCTTACACCCTCCCAAGCATGTCTGGGAGAGATGCACCCCGGCAGCACCTCTGCCAGGGGTTTTCCATCACGTGCATTTCTGTAATAGGTAATGGGTCCTGGGATTTGGGCTTGGGGCTCCCTGCCCCTTCCCTCCCAGCTGGGGAGGCAGTGTGGGGCTTGGTGCGCCTTGCACACCCCTACGACCAAGCCACGGGGCTTTGGGATGGAGACAAGGGGCTCTGGCCATGTCTGCACCTCCCATGCCAGGTCGGCCAGGTCCCCTCTCCCAGGGGGTTTAACCCCTCGGTCTGTGTCCCTGCTGGTCGCAGGTGAGGCAGGGAGGGATCCCTGCAGGGTGGCAGCCGGAGGGAGCTGGGAGCCAGACCCTCCACGGGAGCCCCCAGCACAGCCCCGAGCAGCAGCCTTGCTCATTACGCATCCAAAAAAGGGCAGCTCCGGTGCCATATGCGACGCGGCAGGGCGGGTGCTGCCGAGCCAGGTAAGCAGATTGCAGGTGGAGCAGAGCTGCCCTTCCCTGGGCAAGTGGCTTCGGGGGCACGGCAGCGTGCCAGCGGCAGAAGCCAAACCCAAGCAGGGGTGGGGAGGAGAGGGCTGCAGCACAGTCGGCATCGCAGCAAAGCCCTGCTGCTTGGGAATTTGCTCCTTTGTTGCTTCTCAGTGCCCGAATGATTATTTACACTTGCACGGGAATAAACCTGACAGCGGAGAGTCCAGTGCTTCCTGTTTTTTGGGGAACGCTGTCCTGCGGAGGGCTTGTGCTCCAGCAGCAGCTTGGTCACAGGGATTTGGTGGCAGTCACAGGACGGTGGGTGCCAGCCAGGTTCGGCCCGGCTTGCCTGCAACAGGCAGGTGCCCGCTAACCAAATGACAAGGGGTGGGACCTTACTACGAGCTCTCCAACCACTACCCCTGCTCCCTGCCTCCCTTTCCTCCTGTTTTCCTGCTGCGAGGATTGCACCGCTTCCATCACGCCCTTCGTCATCTCTGCCTCCTGGAACAGAAAACAGAGAAATAGGACCAAAGCCCTCTCCTAGGGGAGCTTATCAGCCTGAAGAAAGGCCATCAGCTTCATCGCTGCTGGGAGAGAGCATCCCTGGTGCTCACAGGGCTGTCATCAACACAGTAGGGGCTGTTGCTCCTGGTGTGTTCACACCACATAGCCCAAGCACCCACCAAAGCCTGAAAAGAGGCACAGTGGGACGTGGTGTTCACTTGTGCCGTGTTTTGGGAGCAGGTCGGGTCATGGAGGGATGGATGTGGGTCAGGAGGAGCCTGCGCTGGACCTGCGGGTAGGGGCAACTGGGCCAGCGCCCAGTTCACGTCAGGGCTGTTAACTATCATATGGTTTTCCACTAAAATGGGTTGCTTTGATGCTAATTTGCTTTGACCCATCTGGGCCGATGCTATCTGATCTTGGAGGTTCAGTGGTGCCGAGATGGTGGGGGGGTGGACGGGAGGGACAGCTCGGTCACCCGTGTATACGAAGCAAGAGGGTTAAAGTCAGAAACAAGCTGGGGCGGTCAGATTGACCGTATCAGCACCACTGCGCTGGTGAAGACAAGGAGAATCCACACTGACATGGTGATCTGAAGCTGCCTCTGGGCCAGGAGAAGGTGGGGACCATTACTGTGTCCTACAGGGTTTTTCCCAGGGTTGTGTCCATGAGTTTTACCCTTCCTGCTGCAGCGAAAGACTGTGAACCATCTCTCCAGCAATGTCTCAAAACATCCCACGGTGAGAACCACAGCTCTGAACTGTGCAGCTCTCCGTAGCTCTTCAAAGGAGCCAAAATTCCCTGTATCCATCCCCAGATACCTCATAAAATGTCCCCTTTTGCCATCCCACAGTAATGGTGCAATTAAGGCTGGAAAAACAGAGAGAGGAAGCACTGAGCTTGCAGCAGCTGATGCTAGGGGAGATGCCAGGAGCTCCCTGGCTGCAGAATGTTCCTGGATCCTAAGACAGGCTGTGCCCAGTGCACCGAAAGCGCCACAGCAGCCCAGGGAGGAAAGGCACCCCTGGGTGCAGCCTCCTGCCCCACTCCTGTGGGCACAGTGCCCATGTTGGGGCCCTGTCAGAGGCTTTGGGTTGCTGCAGCAGGAGCCCCAGTCCCTCATCCCCATCCCACGGCCGGAGGTGCTCAGGAGTGGCTGAGCGGAGTTGGAGCTGCTACTGGGATTGCTGCTGGTGTCTCCCAGCCTGGACGGGGAGCTTGGCTGCCTTCCCCTCCATCACAGCGAGCCTGTGGTACCCGATCTCAGCCCTCGCGTGATAACAGCTAAATTTAGTGGCAGATGCATACGGGAGTGCTGGAGCATCCTCCTTGCTGCCAGTCCCAGGGCTCCCCAGCACAAAGACCCCCACCAGCAGCCCAGATCCCCCACCAGCCACCTGCAAGCCCCGAAATGGGGATGTTCCCCCATAGGTCTTTGACCTCCTGCACCAGGGGGGTCCCTGCATGACCTGCCCAGGCACAGGGGTTGACAGACCCAAACCTCATCCCTGGGGTGCTGCAAACCCCCCTGGGCTGGGAGACACTGGGCTGGGGCTTCACCTCCTGGGGCAACCCGGTGCAACCCCGCAGTGGGTGCAGTGCAAGGGAAGAAGCTGTATTGTAGGGCCGGGGAAAGTGGGGGCACAAAACCAGGCTGGACCGGAGCTCAAGCCCGGGATTACTGTGAGCAATGCTGCTCCCACCGATATTACTCTTGCTTTGCCACCTCCTGGCAGTCTTGGAGGGGGTGGGGTTCAGTCACTTCAGACACCCATCATCACTCCTCGGCGCTTAATATTAATGGAGAGCATCCTCCTCCCCAGACAGCTCCAGGGGGTTTGTTATGGCTTTACCCAGGAACAGCCTGATTTTGTAAGCCCTGTGCATTAGACCCCCAGTAAAACATCCCTGGGAGCTGCCTGGTGTGAGGAGCTTTGGGAGAGGCAGCGCAGGCAGCTGCCCAAATGCTGGGATCAGGGAGGCACTGGTGTGGTACTGCCTGCGGGCGTGGGTTTTGCAAGGAAATGGTAACGGGGAGGAAGGACCATTATTTCACAAAAAACGTAAAACTCCCAAAAGCCTGGGAATGGCACCTAGCGGGGGGGGGAGAGGGGCTGCTGTGCGGCCCCAAAACCAGCACAATTTGGGGAGAAAGCAAGCCCAACCCCCAGCGTGGTCCACCCAGGGCAGCTTTTGCTCTCCATTAATGCTAAATTTCTTGGCTTTTCCATTAGATGAGCATTGATTTTTTTTTTCCCCCAGTTTTTTTTTTTTTGCTGGAAGGAGCGCGGCTGAGGCTTGATCTTTTTTTTTAAGGAACTGTGCTCCACAAACACCCACATGCCTGGCTTGCATCGGCAGGCTCCGTGCACCCGGCAGGCAGCATGCCCTGCCCGCACTGAGCATCCCCCCAGAGCCGGCAGGGAGCTGCTATTTCAGAGGTTTGTTTGGACTGCCCGAAATAGCAGCTTCAGCATCCCATCGTCTTATTTTGGGGGATGATTGAAAGTGTGCTCGGAAGCTCATGGGAACTGCTGACTACCTGAAAATCCCGTTGGTCCTAAAAGAGGCTGTAAAAATCCTGGGAGCACCTTTCTTAGCCCCATTTTGCAGATGGAAAGGCTGAGGCCGAGCACCACGGGGCTGCGATGGAGCAGACGCTTTGCAGGGTCCAACAGCGAGCGTGTGCTTCCTGACCCCATTTCAGCACGGGGAAACATGGATGTATGGAAAAGGTCTGGGGATAATGGGGTTTCGAAGTAGAGCTTGCAGCCCTGCACAGGGGCTGCCTGAATGCTCTGCTGCCGGAGCCTGGCTGCTGCTGGGGGAGAGAGCGGCCGCTTGCACAGCCTGGCCGGTGCTGGCCCGCATCTATGGGCAGCGCTACCGTCCAAGCATGTCTCCGAGGGTTGGATCCAGATGCAGGATGGGGAGAGTGGGATGGGAAGTCTGCAGGTGCCTTCAGAGAGCGTCACCGGGGCTTTTCCTAAGCAGGTTTCACGTCGTCACAGGGATCAGTGCCTTAGATTTTTTTATTCCACACCAAGAAGCTACAGAGAAGTTAAATCAATCAAGTGTCCTTCAAGCCCAGAGCAACGCCAGCAAGGGCAGAACAGCCCTTTTGGGGCTCAGCGCCGTGCAGGCCCTGGGTGAGCACCTACCATTGATGCTCACCTGTACCATCACCCCACCTTCTCCCCCAGGGTCTGCAGAGCTTGGGTGGTGCAGAGCAGTGAGGTCCCCCAGTTCTCCCAGCCCTGTCCCCATTGGGACCAGCTCCAGCTGCCCTGCCCAAGGGCTGCAGGCAGGGTCCTGCTCCGGCTCACCCGGTGCTGCCCAGGGATGCACAGCAGTGCGATGCTGTCTAAACCTGCCGTGGCCCAGAGCGCCCCAAATCCCTGGGGCTCTGGAGAGCAGAGATCAGGAATGAGAGGGGTGATGCCAGGGGACGGTGGGGGGATGCCAGGGGACCACCTTGTGGGGGAATGTCAGGGGGATGCTGGGGCCATGCCAAGGGCTGCCAAGGTGATGTTGGGGGGATGCTAAGGGATGCTGGAGGGATGCTGAGGCCACGTCAGGGGATGCTGAGGGATGCTGAGGCCATGTCAGGGGATGCTGAGGCCATGTCAAGGGATGCGGAGGGATGCCAGGTGATGCCGGGCCATGCCAAGGGATGCCGGGGGGGGGATGCTGCCGGATGCCAGGTGACGCCGGGAAGATGTCGGGGGATGCTGGGGCTATGCCGGGGGATGCCGGGGGATGCCGGGGGATGCCGGGGGGATGCTCGGGGCCAGGCCCGCCCCAAGTCCACCCACCCCCAGCCCTGCAGAGCCCGCGGGAGCGGGCGGTCCCGGACTACATTTCCCAGCGCCGCCGCGGCCGGGGGCGGGCAGGGGCGGTGCGGAGCGGAGCGGGGGGCGCGGGGCGGAGGCGCGGAGCCGCGCAGGGGCGGCGGGGCCCGCTCGGCCCGGCTCGGCCCGGCCCGGCTCGGTTCGGCCCGGCCCGGTTCAGTTCAGTTCGGCCCGGCCCCGCCCCGCCCCGCCCCGCCCGGCTCGGTTCGGCTTGGTTCGGCCCGGCCCGGCTCGGTTCGGTTCGGCCCGGCCCGGCCCGGCCTGGCTGCGCGCCGGGCGAGGATGCGGGAGGGGCGGCCCGCGTCCCCCCGCTGCCCGCCCGCCTGAGGGGCGCCCGCGCCGCCGCCACCATGAAGAAGCAATTCAACCGCATGCGGCAGCTCGCCAACCAGACCGTGGGCAGGTAGGGCTGCCCGCTCCCCTGCCCGCCCCCTGCCTGCCCCTGCCCGCTCCCTTGCCTGTCCCTGCCCGCTCCCCTGCCTGTCCCTGCCTGCCCCGACTGCTGTCCGCTCCCCTGCTTGTCACTGCTTGTCCCTGCCTGCTGCTGCCTGCCCCTGGCTGCCCCTGCCCGCCCCTGACTGCCCCTGGCTGCTGCCCGCTCCCCTGCCTGTCCCTGACTGCCCCTGCCCGCCCCTGGCTGCTGCCCGCTCCCCCTGCCTGCCCCCCGCTGCCCCCCCCCGCCCCTGGCGCGCCCCCGCTCCCCCCCCC